>VMDR010000780.1:0-177471 GCA_007922815.1 Macrotus californicus | reverse complement strand
GCTTCGTTTCCCCGAGCTGGAACTCTGGGTTGCGGGGTCTGTCTCGCTCTCCAGTTGTTCCTCCCGGTTTATCCCCACAAGGGAGTGGGACTCCCGGTCCGCAGCCGCCAACTCTCCTGCTTTCTGCGCCCTTCCCCGGTCCGCAGCCGCCAGCTCTCCCAGCCAGCTGCGCCTTTCCCCGGTCTGCCAGCCGCCGCCCCGCGCGAGTCCTCTCCGGCCAGTCTCGCCCCTCCTACCTGTATGGATGAAAGTTTCTCCTTTAGTTTCTTGGTTGTCGGACTTCCATACAGTTCGATTTTCTGTCAGTTCTGGTTGTTTTTTGTTTTAAAATTTGTTGTTGTCCTTCTTTTGGTTGTACGAGGAGGCACAGTGTGTCTACCTATGCCTCCATCTTTGATCCAATCCTGTTTTCCTTTTTTTGACGGCTTTAAGGACTCTTCTCTTTGTTCTTCAGGTTCTGTCCTGGACCAGCCTCCTGGTAATAAATAACAAAGAGCAAAGTACACTTGCCAGCCGTGGGATTATACTCATGGCAAGAGCTCATTTCCTTGTCAGCCTCAGGCCTGATCATCTTTTCATTCTTTACTATTCTTGAGTAATTGTATACAAGTCTGAATTTTATCACAGTGTCCAGATGACTTCTTTCCTGCCTTCAGATCCGGTGTTTTCAACTGCACACTGTACATGGCACATCTCCACCCAGAAGTGTCACTGCCACTTCAGACTCAATCTGTCAAAACTGTGTGTGCACGCGCACACACACACACACACACAAGCACCTATGTCTCTTCAGGGACACCACTTTCCATCTAGTTGTGTAAGCTGCAAATCTAGGAGTGCTTTGTTAAGCGAAATCTCTCTGTTAAGTGAAGTCTTCCATTTAGTTTAGTTCTCTTCTTGTCAGTCAGTGTTCCTTAAGCCCACCTACCCCTGCAAGTACTTGGCTCTGGGCCCATCATTCTTCGAACCCTTGCTGGTACTGTCTCTGCTGGCGCTCTTCACCTCCAAGTCTAGTCTTTGTGTGATAGCCAGTGCAGTCTGTTCTAAATGGGGGTGTAAGTGAGCAGCTTCTTGCCTTTCCCCTTAGTGGTTTCTGTTGCATACTCCTGTCTCTTCCGGTCTCACTTCATTCTTCTGTCTAGTTGTGTGACTTTGGGTAAGCCACTTAACTTTTCTGTGCTTCATGTAAAATGAGGATAGCAGTATCATTACTTCGTGATTGTTGGGTTTTACAAGGTCTCTGAATACTGAGCCATTTGCTCCTAGGGAAAATAACAAGGTTAGGTTCCTGTGAGCCTTCTGGTTACAACCGTTTTGTTAGCCAATCAATACATAACTTGTTTCTTTTATTTCTATTTAAAGATACCTTATTTAATATATATTATTGATTCATTAACATTGAATTCCTGGCCAAAGCTCTGTAATTTATTCCTGAATGAAGCTTATCTAACCCATGAATTTTCTCCCATCTATTGCCTTCTTGTGCTTGGGGACACTAGAAAACATTTTAGCCCGATACTTGGAGGCCATTTTAAACAGTGAAATTGCCAACTAAAAGCATTAAAGTGCAACAACACGGCACTAACTAGACCTTCAGAAGGATGCTTATTTAGAGTAGGAGAGATGTAGCAAGACAGAGCATTGCCTTACTCAGCCTCAGTGGAGACTGTGTTGTACTTGTCAGACAACTGAAATATTTTGTCACTTTGCACATGTCTGCAAGTGACCATAAAAGTTATCCAATTTAATTATGGGAGTGCAAATAAATGTTAGCATATAGACAAACTAGCAAGTATGAAATCTACTTAACACAGAGCTATGGACAGGAGTGAATGAGGTAATATATTAGTTTGGAATAGTGCTAGGGCATGGGGCATTTAAGTGCTAACAGGAATAATAATTATTAGCCTTACAACTGTAATGTGTTTTTGTTGAAATCTCTGCTACCTTTGGCCTCTTCGTGTGCACATAAAAATAGAATGTTCCTAGATTTGGACATTCCACGGATAAGTATGAGGTGTTGGGCAGAGTCAGAGGGTTTATCCTTGTTTCCCAGTTGTGTGGGTGGTGAATGGAGGACGGTGGGCATGTGAAATAAAGGGTGGTCTTGATTCCAGAAGTTTTGAAAATGTTACAAGATAGAAATGAAAATATAATTGGAGTTATGTCTCAGAGATCTGGCTTCTACCCTTCACTCTTTACGTTCTCTGCTTGAATACGTTGTTCACCATCAAAGCAGGTTCTTCACACCCAGGATACCTGCACACAGGTCACTGAACCCAGGCCTCTAGGAGCTCCTTATGTCGCCCCTGTGAGCAAACAGCACAGGTGGTCATGCAGGTGGGGCTGAGGGTTTTGTGAAAGGAGGTAGATGGCCGTGGTCTCTTCAGTGAAGCTGAAATGTCCTAAGTTAGTGTTTAGGGTGGTGATGGGTTAGTGTCAACATTAGGGTCTCTGTTCATTGCTGCCAATCTATGTTTCTTGAGTAGAAAAATGTTTTTTTTCTTCTTTAAAAAAACAGGTGGATGGAGAGAGAAAGAAAAGGCCAGAGAAGAGAGTTGGGGTCCACCTCGAGAATCAAGACCATCAGAAGAGCGTGAATGGGATAGAGAAAAAGAGAGAGAGAGAGAGAGTCAAGATCGTGATGAGAGCGGCAAGGACCCTGAGAGAGAGAGGGAGAGAGAGAGAGATGGAGATCGAGAGGACCGTTTCAGACGGCCGAGGTTTGATGCTCTTGCTGAGACTGTTTGTGGGGTCCTGGTTAGGGTTCTCTTACATACTCCTGTGTGTTCCCAACTGCTGGTGAGAGGTGGAGCTCCTCATTCTCCTCCCTGCCTAAATTTATCTGTTAGAAGTATAGCTTTTTTGTTTAAAAGAATTTTAGAGGTCATCTAATTGAAGGTGAAAGCATGAGCTATCTACAATTCACGTAACTCTTCGGTAGTGGAACAAGTGCTGGTTGTCTTGATCAGTCCATTGCTTTTCCCCTGTGGTTTAGGTCACTCACTTTTATTGCCCTTAAATTATTAAAAGCCCCCTTTCTTCTTTTTAAATTGAATTTATTGGGTAATGTTTGTTAATAACATTTTATAGGTTTCAGAAAGCTGCTTTACTTTTGTTGGTGATAATTTCTACTTCTTTTGGCCAAAGTGGCTTTGTACTGATAAATCTAGACCATCACTGTTTGATAGAATTTTCGGCAGGGATGAAAATGTCCTATATCTGTAATGTCCGTTATGGAGGCCAACAGTCATATTTGGCCATTGGCCATTTGGAATGTGGTTAGTGTTACCGAGGGAGTGTCTTGACTTTATTTAGTTGAATTGAAGGAGCCACGTGTGGATAGCGGCTACTGTGTTGGCTAGCATACACCCAGGTGTTCTTATTTGACCTCCATGCCTGAGGTGTCAGATTGAGATTAAGCGATGGGTTTAAACTTTATCCCTGTTATTACATCCTTAAACTCTCTGAGCACCACGATGTATTATGATAAATCACTTTTATCATTACCATGTCATTATCGCATATCACTATGAAAATCACTTACAGACCATGTAGTCTAACATCAGAACCTAACATGTCATTTTGAATGACTACAGGGATGAAGGTGACAGGAGAAGAGGACCAGCTGAGGAAGTCTCGAGCTGGAGAGATTCGAGTCGCCGTGACGATAGAGATGACCGCCGACGGGAGAGAGATGATCGCCGTGATCTAAGAGAACGACGGGATGACAGAGACCGCAGGGGACCTCCTCTCAGATCAGAGCGTGAAGAAGGTAGATTATCTGTACAGCTGCTGAACGACTGGAGAACCGTGACTTCTGGGGAGTATTGGGTTTTAATTGTCTCATAAATTTATGTGAATACCAAAAATATGACAGTGGTGTTTTAGCTTAGAATTCACAGTTCTCATAAAGTTAGTCAGTGGTTGCTCGAGACACTTTTCATTTTCACCAGTAACTATTGAGTTGGATAGTTTGAGTATGTCGGCTACCTCCTGCGTGGTAGAACGCTGATTGTTCTCAGTGTCTCCATCCGACCTCTGTCAGCTTCAGCGGGTCTGCCCGACCATGGAGCATCGCACAGCGAGAAGTCTCCAGCACGAAACTTTGCAAACCACTTTTGGCACAGTCACGGCGCCACGTTCACACACTGCACGAATCTTGTTTTGCATTTCAGTTGCATTTTTCCTTTCTTGAACTAGTAAAGCATAATGTGTCGAAATGTTGCATATATTCTTCCATCTTCAATATTAAAATGGCTACGCAAAAATTAATTTTAATAAGCCATCGTATGGAAAAAACATGAACTTTTCGGCCAACTCAGTAGAGTAGTACACTAATTAAATGGGTTACTAAGCAAAATATATATAAATAGTTTATTTTATGTAAACGAGGAAACAGTTTATCAGTTTTTTTAAAGTAAGGTCATAGTAAATTAGTACAAAGTATAAAAATATTCTTTCTCTGAAATTGTAACAGTTGAAACTTTAGTAAACAATACTTTTAATATTTAAAATGACCATTGCACTTAAATAATTGTCTTACAAGCTTCTAATATTAGTACAACTGGATTGTAAGGTTATTTCTGAGTCAGAAACCCTTTTAATTTAAAGATTTTAAAATTCAGCCATGTTTTTGTCACTTTGTGGTAGTTTTTGTAGAATTATGGGTTTGGCCAAAACATTTGTGTGTTTTTTTTCCCATAAAAGACACACTTTTCATATTTTCATCAATAACTATCGATTTGGATATTTTGAGTATGTCAGCTATCTCCCACACGGTATAAGGTTGATTGTTGGATCGCTGTGCACTTCACCTGGTCTACCTGACTGTGTGGAGCATCGTCCAGTGAACTCTCCAGCACGAAACTTCGCAAACCACTTTTGACACGTTCAATCAGTCACAGCACCTTCTCCATACCCTGCACAAATCTTTCTTTTTTTTTTGGCGTTTTCAGTTGTTTTTACCTTTCTTGAAATAGTAAAGCATAATATTCCATCTTCAGTATTAAAATGGCTACACAACAATTCGCCAATTTTGATAAGTTACTTTTTAAATGCACGCTGATATGACAGCTGTCACAACACAACCTAACCAAATTGTTTTCAATGAAGTTAAAGACAACTAAGCACTACTAGAGCCATCTTATGGGAAGAAAAACAAAGGAACTTTTTTGGCCAAGCCAATGAAACAATTAGGACCCTTCCCAGGCCAATGATTTCTTGTTTGCAAATTTGAATTCTATTTCTAAGTCTGTATGTTGTTTTCAATGTTTTGTTAAGATGTTTCAAAATGATTATAATGTATTTAGCTTTTATTGTTTTTTAATGGCGATTCTGTATTGTTCTTTTCAGTACAGGATTTCTGAGTAATTTGAGGCATTCCTTTTGCTGAAGTTCTGTTTAGTTTCAGCCAATAGAGGATTGTACAAACTAATTCTCTTTCCTTGCCTTTAACTTCTTAGCAAGTTCCTGGAGACGTTCTGATGACAGGAAAGATGACCGGGCAGAAGAGCGGGACACCCCTCGTCGTGTTCCTCCTCCAGCTCTTTCAAGAGACCGAGAAAGAGAAGGTGAGAAAGAGAAGGCCTCGTGGAGAGCTGAGAAAGAGAGGGAGTCTCTTCGTCGCACTAAAAATGAGACTGACGAAGATGGATGGACTACAGTACGACGCTAAGTCTCAGAATGATGGATTCAAACTCATGTCTTACATAGGTTTGATCACATCCAAGGATTATGATACTTGTGCTTCAACCAGTCTAAATTGGATTCGTTAATGTTGTCTCACCATAACACAAAAAGCATGAACTTATACTAATCCTATATAATAGATTGATCATGCGCCGTCTCCACTGAAGGTTGGAAAACCATGCCATTTTCTGGAATTTAAGGTGTTGCATTATTTCATCAATCACTTGTTTACAAAAAAGCAAAAATAAAAAATAAATTTAAAATGTGAACCCTTCAGGTATTGAGTAATACCCATATCTTGGTATAGAACTGATATTTTTTTTTGATTTTTGAAATATCTGATATTAATTTGGAATGAGGTAAGGTTCTATTATAGAAGATGTATTTCAAGACTCTAAAGCAGGAGGCTGAAGCAATTTTCACACCATTAGCAGTTGAGACATGCCTCTAGGTGTTTTGAGGTACCAACTAAATATGAAACGTGTTTAGGTTCACTCTAAGTGCAGTAAATTTTACAAACGTCGGATGCAGTGGGATTTTCTGTAGGTTTTACTTGAGAGAAGGTGAGTATAAAGCAATTTGCAGTCGTTGTAATGACAAGAATACTGCTCACGTGTGAATCCAAGACAGTTACAGCTTTTAAATTTTAAAGTGTTTGGTAAACCTTTGCCGAGTTTTTTTTCTGTTGCCAATAGCAAACTGCTTTTCCATTCATGGAGAATTCAGCCTTTCGAGCATTTTAAATAAGACAATATTTATAAGTGTGTGGTTTGGAGGAATTGTTTAAATTCTTTTTCTTAATTTCTTTTCAGGATAGATTCTTTCACCAGGTAATCTGTAGTAGCGACTGTGTTGACTTCAGTTTTGGGGTGCAGCGGCTGTGTTCAGGGTCAGCTCTGGTCTCACTGAAGCCAACACAGCTTGCTGCTGTGTTTTTCTTTAATGACAAATAAAATGCTTACAGAATTTCTTTCTGTGTTGATTTGTGATTATATTTAAAGTGTCTTGTTTAAATGGTGAATTTGCATACCCAGTTTTTTTTTTACTTGAATTTTACCTGCACCAGGAAAGGTCTTAGTTTTTAGTATTAGAGACAACCTAAGAGCACTATCAAGCAAAATTCGATAGGATGTGTCCCCAAGACGACATCCTTCATTAATGTGGACCCCTGGGTTCCTCTGTAGTGCTGTTGTCTCTGTGAGCTTGTATGCATTGCAGTGTGTGTGTGTGCGCGCATGTGTGTGGCCTACCATCTTCGGTTGTCCTCTGAAATTAGGAAAATTAGAATTCAGAGACTGTTAGTTGCCAATTTACAGTAGCTGTAGGCACTTAAATTGTTTCTGATATTGAATGGTGAGAATTCCTGTTGGTACAGCTCTAAGGCCAGAAGAGGGAGTATTGATGCTTTTTTACTTAAAAATTATCAGATGTGGGCTTTTCTCTTTGATGTTAACAATGATGGAAGGCACTTTTTACATATTTAGCTTTCTTTTCAAACAAGTAGAAGTCCTTAAAAGGTCTTATGGGGAAAGGGCCTTTTCTTTTGTAACAAATAAAAGAAGTTGGGGCAGTAACCTACTCTGAGCTGACACCCCCTGCACCTGAACTCCACCCCCCACGCCAACATGCACGTAGTTCTTCACAGGTGTCAAAGCTGACCAGGCGACCTACTTACAAATGTGTAGAAGTCTCCATGTTCCCAGTGGCTGCTGCATTTTGCAATGAGAATACCATTACTGTTAACACAAGTGGGTAAGGGTGAGTGGAGACAGACATTGGCCAAAAAAAGACTACAGTCCACTAGTTGTCTATAGTGGCCACCAGGAGGAAGTTGGCATCTGTGGGGGGGGGGGGATGTTTTTATGTCCAGGACTGCTTGTGTTTTGTTTTTTACTATTTTGACTGGAGGTTGATTTATAGTTTTACAAGGGTAATTGACATATGGGACACTATGGAAGGTATGTTTCTCATGTTGTGGCTAAGAACAGACTAGAAAATTACAACTAAAACTTTTCTTCCCGAGAGTACATATATTTGTGGTATAATTTTAAAACATGTCATTTTGGCTTGTAATAAGTCTATGCCAAATGTTGTAGTCAAAGTTAGTAATTTTGCAGCTTCCAAAAAAGACTTCACGGGAAAATTTAAAATCAAAGACATAAAAAACCACTATGGAAATGTCACTACAGAGGACAGGCAGGTTAAGGCAATGCATGCCTCCAGAGTTGGTAAGGCTCTTCTGAGGATTCCGTATGTCATTTTGTTTTTAGCTAAATGCGTAGTGTGGTCTTTTTTTTTTTTTTAAGGTTTTATTTTTTCAAGAGGGGGAAATGAGGGAGAAAGAGGAAAAGAAACATTGGTGGCTTCTCTCAGCGCCCCCAGCTGGGGACCTGGCCGGCAACCCAGGCATGTGCCCCGACGGAAATGGAACCTGCAACCTTTTCGGTGCTCAATCCACTGAGCCACATCAGCCAGGGCTGTCGTATGCTCTTATGAAAACAATTTTTTTATACTGGTTTTTAAACTGAAGAATTGGTAGGTTACATTTCAATATTGAGTTGGCCAGGAAGTTTTAGTTTTTTCCGTACAGTAGCTTTAGTAGCTCTAGCAGTGCTTAGTTGCCTTTTAACTTCATTGGAAACAATGTTGTTAGATTGTATTGTGAGTTTTCATATCAGTGTGCACTGAAAAACATCTACCAAAATTGGTGAGGTTTTGTGCAGCCATTTTAATACTGAAGATGAAAGAGAATATGCAACATCTTCGGTGTATTATGCATTCTTATTTCAGGAAAGGTAACAATGCAAATGAAACGTGAAAAAAAAGGTTCGTGCTGGGTCTGGAGGAGGTGCTGGGGCTGACTGAACGCGTCAGAACTCGTTTGCGAAGTTTCTTGGTACTACTGACATTTTGGTCAAGTAGTTCTTTGCTGTGGGGCTGTCTTATGTTCTGGAAGATGCTTAGCAGCACCCTGGCCTCTACCCACTAGAAATCAATAGCAGGAGATAGTGATACACCGAAAATATCCAAATCAATAAAAAATGTCTTACTTCACATAAAAGACATAATGGGCTTTAAAGCCAACCCAATACGTGAGTGTGGTTACTATTCACAAGAGATCTCTAGAAAATGGTAGAAATACCCTGTTTATATAAGTCTCAGTATTTTACTGTTGGCTAGAAAAGGCAAATTTAAGGTGGGGAGCAGTAATACGGGTTTTGTTTTAAATGGATTAATATAATGGTTGCCACAGTGGTTGAGGGTCTTCTGGATACCTTTCCCAACACTCTCCTGACCTCAAGACTAAAGTCCATTTTCAGTGTGTTCCCAGTTAGGCACATCCCACCAAGTGGTTTTTGTATTGAAGATCTGTCTAGTAAAGCTGCACGCCTGGGAGCTGGAAAGTGTCTATAACTTGGCTCTTATTAAAAATACAAAGAAAACTGCCTGCCTACCCCTCCTGGTCTGAAGAATGCATTGATCTGTTCAGTGACTCCTGAAAATGCAGAGAACAGCAGTAGGAGGGGTAAGATGAATTCATGTTCACCCGAAAAGTACCCCATAAACACAACTAACTTAAGCTGGTATACTTTCTAGCCAAACGAGTGATTACGTGGCTTTATTGAGCTACTTGAGTTTAGGCCCAGTCAGTTTTGAAGTTTTTCCGCCTAGGGCTAGGCTGGCAAGAGTGGATTTTTTTTTTTTTCCTGGCCAAGAAACATGCCCGTCCCCCATCCCTCTCCCTTGTTTTGATGCACCTTTCCTCTAACAAAAAGGCTCACAAGCTACCCAAGGGTATTGACCCCAGCCTCTAGTGCACCTTCAAAGTAGTGTTCAGGCCAGTTTGTGGTAGAGGAAGTTCGCTCTTTAATATGAAAGCAGACTAACCTCTTGAGATTCTCCTACTGGAATCTTTGCATGTTTAGATTAAATCTCTTGCTGCTATTTTCAGATAGGCATTTTGTTTTTCAGGTGAATTCATCTTTATTTCCATTTTTGCCTGTCTTGATAGCTTCCTGTTATGGCGTGGCATTCAACTTGGGGGATTTAAAAATGAAGGTGGTAGGTAGAGTAGTGGTTAAGAACCTTTGCCTAAGAATCAGGTTTAACCTCACGTATACCTGGTAGGGTTCCAGAAACACTGGGGTCTTCCAGTGAGAATGGGAACATAGGTTTTGTTCCTTGTCTCCAACCCCCAGCTCCATAATTACTGCTTATTCTGGTTTGAGGACAGTCTAAGAGTGTTCAACCCACAGCCCACGGGCTACATGCGGCCCAACACAAAATCATACATTTACTTAAAATATTGAGCTTTTTTGTGATTACCTGTCGGAATGTATTTAATGTGTGGCCCAGAAACACCAAAAGGTTGGACACCCTAAAAAGCCAGACAGCCCAGGGTGGAACCTTTTTGAACACAGGTTATTACATTAACCTTCCAGAGTGCAAAGTGTTTCATCTTCCACTTAGCTTGAGAGGCAACAGCTGGAATGAGCTTCCCACTACTTAGGAACCCTGGGATTGAGTGACTCAGGGTCAGTCCTACCTACCCCCTCTTGGTCTTAGTATCACAGTGTTTTTTAAAGAACTGGAAATGGGGGTGGGCACACAGACAAAAAGCCAAGTAGCCAAGTTATAGGCAAGATTAATGAAATCATCTACTGTTACTGTATAAATACACGAGTCAATTTTTTTTTAAACAGCACCATTTCCAAGTGTACACACAATATGATTATAACGGCACAATTTTTAAGGGTGGAAAATGCTAGTTGCTAGTTTAGTAATAAAAGATCTGATACCTAAGAATAAATTGTATTCTACCTGCTACAGATTGTGCATTTTTATACCTTCAGCTAGGACAGAAACAAGCCACATGGAGGGAATACCCCCTCAAATTAATACTGGAAAGTTTACTAATTCTTCACTTCTCAAAACTGATGCTACCAGGGGCTTGCTTCACCTGGAATTAGAATAACTAAGGACAACTAAAAAATGTTTCAAACAATAAAAGTCATTTTGCCAACATTCCATAAAATCATCAGTTTTAAGTTCAATTAAGAGGCTATTAAAAAAATATTCTAGACCTAGTAAAGTGCCTCCATTGATAAAATTAAACATCCAAGATTTGATTGAGACAATTTCATATTGATGCGCATCTAAAATAGGTCGACGTGTACAGTAAATAAACAGCGCCTCTAAGTTGCCATATTTCAGTTAGTGGGATACACACAGCCTTCACTGTCCGGATGTGCACAAACTAGAAACGAGATAAATCAAGATTTTAGCGTCTTGACTCAACCGCAGTACTCCGAACGGCCTGCTTGCTTTGAAAAAACCAAAACGACATCCCAAGTTGAAGCAACTGCTGAGCTCCACGCCTTCCCAACAGCAAGGAAGAGATGGTGCGCAGACCAGAAATGAGAGTGGGCAGGCGGTGACCCTGGTGGCGTCAGGTGGCAGCAGGCCCGGCTCAGCGCAGCTTCTTGCCGGGCAGGGAGTCCCTGGTGCTGCGCGGGGGCGGCCGGGCGGTGGGCGGTGGTGGCGGCACTTTGGAGAGCGGGCAGTACTTGATGGTGTGCGCGTTGTCGCCGCTGGCGCCGCACAGGGGACACGTGTAGCGGCGCAGCACGGGGCACAGCACCCGCCCGTCGGGTCCCTTCAGGATGTGGGTGGTGTAGAGCGCCACCGCCTCCTTGTTGTTCCGGCAAAACACGCACACCTGCAGCTCGGGCTTAAGGAGCCGGGCGGCTGCCGCCCCGGAGGCTGCGTGCAGCCGGGGCTCGGTCGCCCACACCGGGGCTCGCTCCTCGCGCGGCGTCACCTCGCCGGTGGATGCAGCGGCGGGCGCGCAGCCCAGCAGCACCGCGGCCGCGCGACCCGCGAACGGGCTCAGCTCGGCGAAGCGCTCCTCGAGCAGCCCGGCCTCGGCGGGGCCTGCGCACAGCTCCAGCGCGCCCCCCAGGTAGCGGCCCCGGCACCCCGGCTCGTCACTGTCGTCGTCGTCGTCCTCTTCGTAGTCCGGCGGCCCCAGCACAGGCCTCAGCGCCCCGGGCCCGGTCCCGGCGTGAGGAGAGCAGCAGGACGAGGAGGAAGAGGAGGGCGGGGAGCCGCCGCCGTCTCGGTCTTCTCCGCGGGCACAGCCGAAGCGTTGCTCGCCGTCCACCGCCTTGGTGATGAGCGTGGCGAGCCCCAGATAATCGTTCCACGAGCTGAAGGGCTGCGGGTGCGCTGGGCCCTGGGCGCTCACGTAGCGGGCGCTGGGCACGAGCGCCATGGGCGGGGGACCGCGGCCGGGCGAGTGGGGCGCCCAGGGGAAAGCCTCCATGGGCTGGCTGCGGGCCGCCTCCCCGCCGCCGGCGCGGGCCGGACGGAAGGGACGCGCGGAACTTGCCCGCTGGCCTGCCGCGGGGGTGGGGCCGCCTGGCCGCCTTTTATCAGGCCCCGCTCCTCCCCGCCCCCCGGCCTCGCTGCCGCGGCCCTGCCCCCTGCGCTTCCCCGCCCCGGCCACCTCGCCCGCGCCCCGGACGGAGGCGGAGCGGAGCAGAGGCGGGCACGCGCTCCGCTCCGGACCGCGAGGCTCTCGAGCCCTGCGCGCTGCGCCAGCCTCGCCAGCTGCCGGGTGGCTTTCATTCTGGGAGGGGGCGGTGAAGGCGCCGCCACGGGCCCCGGTGCTAATTGGCTGCCGACCAGAAGCCCCCTGCGCCACGGGTGCCGCTCCGGACGCTGATTGGTGAAACCGGGGGAGGGGCGTGCCCTGCCCGCGCAGCGCGGCCTGGAGGGGTAAGTAGAGGAGAGGAGGAGAGTCGGGGCGGGGTGGTTGTTGGAGCCCGCCTACGCCTGAGCTCTGTGCCCTAGGTTTGAACAGGTGACTGGGAGCGGGGTTCAACAGGTGACCAGGCGTCGGGCTCCCTTGGCCTAGTGTTGAGACTCGCCAAAGACCGGGTAGGTATGGTGATGGGGGAATGACCCAAGGTCCACGCGCCCACCTCCCAACCTTTCATCCCCGGGCCGGAAGCGCCTTCTTCCCTCTCATCTCACCAGCATCAGCAAGAAAAGCCGTGGGGAGGCAGGACCGGGGGGCGATCTAAGGATGCAGTCTTAGAGTCAGAGCCACGCAACAGTCAAGTTATTTAACGTTTGCACAGCACTTTGGAGAGATTTCAGCTGGATGAAATCCTCTCCCAAACCTCTGAGGTTCACACAGGTTAGGGTTCTCGCCTTAGTAAGTAGTGGAGGGATGCAGCACTTCCTATAGTGGCCTCCCAACAAGTGTTCAGAGCCTGGGTGCCATTTAACTGGTGACTTAGATAGAGGTGGGAAGTGAGCCAGAAAACCTTCTAGCCCTGGTGGGGGCGGCGGGTGGGGGGGGGGGGGGGGGGGGGGGGGGGGGTGCGGGGAGAGGGAAAGAGAGCGAGCGAGCGTAGCTCTGCCCCATACCCCCTAGGGGAGGCGCTGTTTCGTATGTGCCATTTGAAAAGCGAAGCATATTTAGCACCACAATTTAATCCTTTGAAACAAATACAACACTTTTGTAAAAACAATGGAAAAAAAATCAGAAGATTTTTGACGAGGAGGGTGTGCAGTGGTCATGCCCTTTCCAAGAGAAGGGGCAACACTTTTTTTGTGTTTACTGGGAAGGGGCTTTGTAGGATTCAGTGGGGCTGGGAACATGGCTCTTTTGGTGGCTGGGCTGGCAGGGCAGGGCTTTCCTCCCACCGTGGCTGTTGAAACAAGGAGCTGGCAACTCTCATTAGGCAGGTGGCTGTGCCCAGCAGCTTGAGAACAGCCCAAGGGAGGATGCCCAGAACCTCTGCTGCCACCAGTTCCTGTTAGAATGGAAGAGTGAGTGAGCATGTCAGCAGTGGAAGGGGTCTCTGGGGTTAGTCAGTCCAGTCTTACTCCTCTTGGGGGGAAGGACTTCTTTTAGGTCACACGGTGAATGTGCACTAGCAGGGACTGGGTCCCATCACGCCTGGCTTGGTGGCCTTCCTGCTACACCATAGACCCAAAGGTATTTCACACCAGGAGTTCATGTGTGCATCGGTAGAAATCAAGTGTAGAACACAGGGGACACTGGAAGAAGGGGCCATACCTTTGGCTTGGGCCACTACCCTCAGGGGCCGTCCAGGGGCCAGGTGGCACGGAGAGGGACTTGAGGCAGTAACGTGATGCCTGTTCTGGCCACCTGTCCCTGTGAGGGGTCGAAGATTTGTTTTGCTAGTCTCATCCTCACTTCCGCCTCCCTAAAGCTTGGTGCAAGTCCCGAAACTAGGCAGTAATGCTCTCCACTTGCCAACCCAGTTCCTTTTTCAAGTTTGTGTTGGCACCCAAGTGAAAAGTCGTTCCTTTATTTCCTCTCCTTCTCCCACCAAAAATAAATAAAAGAGCCCGTAAGGCGTGGGGCTCCTGCAGAAGCGTGGCAGGTTTGCTGACACAACTCTGAGCTCTTACCACGAGAACGAGGCCCCAGAGGGGTATGAAGGTTATTATTCTATAAATGGAAAATTCCACTCTGTTCGCACAGCCCTGCAGCCTGCATACTTTCAAGGTATGCAGACATTGCAAGCTCTGAGGGGTGGGAGCCACTGCTCTGAGGACAACTTCTGCAAGGAGAGTTTAAAGCCACCAGCTGCTGTGTCTGACCCCTTGGGCAGCCCAAAGAGGATGGCCGAAAGTGAGGCCCCTCTCCTCTCTACACACTGTCAGCCTGTGGTTTTACAAGGGGAGTGAAAACCTTTCAATGCACATGAACGAGAACACATGCTTTGATTTAGAGCTGCAGGGTGGGTGGGTAGCAATGATTTCCAGAAGATGCCCTCCCAAGAGGTGGAAGGGAGCTCCTGTGTCCTGGGGGGAGGCTTGGCGGCTCTGTGCTGTTTCCCCAGGCTGCTCAACTTGCCTGCTATGGCCTTGGCTGTTGTCATATGCCAGTAGGTCTTTGACTGGAGATGACATCTGGAAGTGGAGCACGATGTGGTAAAGGCTTTTGTTTTCCAGCACATGCTGGCCTCAGGGCACTGGGCGGCCATCGGAAGGCTGGGGTGGGTGCCTGGTTCAGCTCTGGGGTAACTGGGCGGTTGCTTTGGTTGCCCAGCACAGGCTGCAGCCTGGACACGCGCTCTCTAGCTCTCTTTGAGGCGGAGGAGCTGACTTCAGAGTTGTTCTTAGCACCTCCAGTAAAGTCTGCCTTTTGTTCCCTTTCCAGAAGTCTGAAACAAAACAGACAGAAATAGCCAGAGTGTGAAAGTGTCTTCAAGGGACACCCTCGGATTGGTGGAGGCAGGAGATCAGATCAGGATGGGCCTCATCACAGAGGTGAGAGGGTGTTGCTGCTCAGCATCCTCAGGGATGGGCCTGCCGCACAGGCAGAAGGCTCTGGCAGGGCAGAGGCTGGGGGTGGGGAGGGCCGTGGGGCTCTGCGTCCCCCCTCTCCTCATGGCCCCCAGCCTGGGCCATTTCCTTTGCTGGCAGCAGAACAGAACCAGGGGAGGCAACACACAGACCTCGGCTTCTTGAGGCTCTTCAGAAACATGAGGTCAGCCCTGGGGAACGAGGCAGCTTGGCGGGTGTCCAGGCAGCTACAGAGATGCTGTTTGTCAGGCTCTGGGTTCCCGCTGACTCGCCTGCCAAGCTCTTTCGAGGGGCAGGAAGGGCTTTGGCTTCTCAGCCGTGGGGCTTGGATGCGGGTGAGGGGCGTCTGGGCCCGCTGGAGGCTCTCTTCTGTAATAGTGTTGACTTTGTCCACACCGTGTCTCCGGCCAAGCTCCGAGAGGCCTGGTGACGGTGCTCCTGCCCTTTGGGGGCTTAGAGTTGGCCACAGTCAGTGGAGAAGGCACTGTGGGGAAGTGGTGGGAGCTTCCCAGGCCTTCTGCAAAGTCATGTGTGTCCTTGGATGAGGGACTTAACTACTCTCAGCTCCAATTCCTTCCTGCCATCCGTGAAGGGCTCATAGTGTAAAGTGGCAGCCACTGTCCCCTGCTTGCCTCCTTACTGTTGTTCCAGGTGAGTCCCTGCCCTCCACATCAGGGATGAGCTGTGACAGGTGGGAGCCCGCAGAAACACCCATTGCCTCTGGGCAAGGGTTGGGCTAGGCGAGGGCTGGTGGCCCTGTCCCAGTCCCTGATATATAAGTGGAGGTGTGTTAGGGGGACCCACGGAGGGAATTGGCTCCCTTGTTGAAAAAGAGAAAAACAAACCGCCTGCCCTTCTTCTGGCCCATCAGCAGGTTGTGGAGCGGAGGCCACCCTGCCGGGCAAGTCTGAGGATGGGGCGCTGGTGCTGGCGGTGGGGACAGCGGGCCTGGGGACATTTCCGTTGATGACTTGTTACACAAGATAAACACCTTTGTTGTTGCAGCACGGAGCCCGGTTTCCTTTCACCTGCAGCTGAACTCATTCTAACTGGAGCGTGCAGTAAGTAATATGAAGTGAATGCACTTGGTGATTCTGTCGGAAAGGTAGGATACAATATTCTGGGCAGAGGGAGGTGACAGCCACGTCAGAACTGTGTGTGTGGACAAGGGCAGGAAGGAAATCAGAGGGGTCTCCTCACTCACGGGGCCCTGACCTTACGGTAAAGCCTCGCAGCTGGCAGTGATGCTAGTGAGGCCGCAGCATCAGACCAGGTGCTCTATTTACAGCCCGGGCTCCCGGCCCTCGGCACGACGGCCACGTGAGGCATGCACCGTGATTGCCTCGTGCTACTGCAGCTGAGGCAAAGGCTGCACAGCTGACACGTAGCAGGGCTCACACAGAAACCTGTGCCCCTCTCGCTGCAGAGCTGGGTCTGCGTGATGCACCTGGTCATCCTTTGGCCATGGGGCTTTGAGGACCCATGGGAGAGGCCGGGCAGCAGGGGCCGGAGGAGAGCACACAGGGAGCTCCCCGTGTCAGAGATCGGGGGGCCCCCCAAACAAAACCCATTCCAAGTCAAGGCAGTCTGGGTTTCCCGTTTACCCAGTAGTGGGCACTTGGGTACAGTGAGTAATCCTTTCTGTCTGCAGTGCACCTACCTCCCCCCAGGAACAAGGTTTGCTTTTAGATATCTGAGTTGTCCCCGTTTGGTTTAAAGCAGGATTCGCCTGGAGGCTGACAGGCTGAAAGGCAGATATGTCCCAGGGCTGATGGCACTGATAATGATAGTAATAACAATAGCTCCCAGGTGCAGGGGCCCTTACAAGGCACTCAGCATGAACCCCTATCATTTCCTAAGTCCTCCCAGCAGTCCTAAAAGCATCTCTGTTTCACAAAAAGGAAATGAAGTTTTGAGACACAAACAGAGGGCACCCAGCATCTCCCAGCAGGTTGGTGGGTGGGGTCTCTCCCAGGCCTGTGCTGTAAGCTGCCATCCTTCGTCCACCATCTCCTGGCCCATGGACACTCATCCTGTTAGAATTCTCTGCGTCCTGCCACCCCACTTCCTAGCATGCCTCTCTAAATGGGCCCATCAGTCTCCTCGTGCTCATCTTCAACCCCTGCTGTCTGCAAGGGGGGAGGAGTAAGAGCTGGGGCCCCACCTGGTGGAGTTACGCATAAAATGGTAAACTATGAGGTCAAGGTTCTCCAGGAGGCCTGAGGTTGGGATGGGGATGGGGATGGGGAGCTAAGGTCAGGGTAGTGGGTAAGACCAGGTCGCCAGGCAAGGTTGCTGTGTACAGTGCTGCAGGTTGTGGACCGCCCCAGGGCTTCCCGCTTCAGGGGGCTCCTTTTACTGCCCAGACATGGGACTAGTATTCCAGTGAATCTATGATTGTTTTCTGGCAGATCTGGAGAGAAGTGTCTTTTTCTAATGGAATCAGCCTATTGTGACAGTTTTCCCACAGGCGGAAAACATTGTCTTGGGATTGAAGTGCCTTTTCTCAGTGTGCCTGAAGCCTTGGCTCTGGCCAGAGGTGTGAAATGCTAAGCTTCTTGAAAGCAGGCTTCAGGTTTGCCCTCAGCTAGGTGCCCGTGGGCTTTACTAAAGCTTCAGGTGAAAGTGCCTCGCTAGTTGAGCTGATCAGGCAGGTGCTGGTCCTAGAAGGATCAGCTGTGCTGTAGAGATGAACATTTTAAAGACTGCTCAAGTCATTTTAGCCATCTTCTGGGCTTCCCTGGCGTACACTAACATTTTCCCAGCTGTCCTGAGTTCCTTAGGGGTTTCTTGTGCCCTGATGGTGCCTGTCCATGATGATGAGTTGGCAGTACTGCCTGTCCTGGGGCTTCTGTGGCCCTAGTGACTGAGAAGGCAGGTAGTGGCCGAGGCTGGTATAAATCGAGCAGCCTGGAGCAAGCCATTCCCCTTCTCTGGACCTCGGTTTCTCTTATTTAAAATAATTGGATGGCCTATGGGTTTTCTTGGCTCTTTCTAGCTCTAAAGTTTATTTGTTCACCAGCAAGGCCTGGGAGCACGTGGTGAATGAAACTGACCTTGTCCTGAGCTCCTGGAGTTTACACTCTAATTGGGCAGAGGGACAAGCAAACAGGTGCTGATGCTGTGGTGGGATGCTGATTGGCTTTCTCTGGCCGCTGTGATCAATTACCAGCAACACGATGGGTTAAAAGGACATACTTAGTTTGTTCCCATTCTGGAGTAAGAGGTCTGAAATGGGTCTCAGCGGCCTGAAATCAGGTGTGGTCTGCCGGGCTGGACTTTCTGGAGGCTCTCGGGGAGCATCTGCTTCCTTGCCTTTTCTAGTTTCTAGAGGCGCCTGCATCCCTTTGGCTTCCCCCCTGCCCCCCTCCTTCTTCAAAGCCAGTGTCAGCAAACTAAGTCCTTCTTGCCTTCTTATGCTGCCCTCTGTCTGTTTGCACTTCTGCTTCCCTCTTTCACCTCTTTAAAAATTGACTTGAGAGAGAGAGATCAGTTTGTTGTTCCATTTAGTTATGCATTCACTGGTCGAGTCTTGTATGAGCCCTGACTGAGTGCAAATAGCATTGTGACCGAGGATCGAATCTGCAACCTTGGTGTATCGGGACAGCTGGTGTCACCAACTGAGCCACCAGTCCAGGGCCCTCTTCCACTTTTTCTAAAGATTTTATTTATTTATTTATTTATTTATTTATTTTCAGAGAGAGGGACAAGGAGGGAGACCAAGAGGGAGAGAAACATCAAGCTACCTCTTGAGCACCCCCTTACCAGGGACCTGGCCCACAAACCACGCATGTGCCCTGACTGGGAATCAAACCAGTGACCCTTTGGTTCATAGGCCAACACTCAATCCCCTGAGCCACACCAGCCAGGGCCCTCTTCCACTTTTAAGGACCCGTGTGAGGGCGTTACGTTCATAATCCAGGATAATCTCCCTATTTTAAGGTCAGCTGATCAGCAGCTTTCATTCCACGTCCAACTTTAATTCACTTTGCCACGGAAGGGAAGAGTCACAGGTCAGCGTGGCCGCTGTTGTGCCAGCTACAGTGGCAATGTGGCCTGGAGCAGGTCATCATCCTCTTGAACCTCAGTTTCTCCGTTTATAACAGGCCCCTTGACCTCTGCACCACTGACATTTACTGATGTGAAGAAAGTTCCGGGGGCTGGTCTGCAGGTTGCAGGGTGTTCACAGCGTCCCTGGACTCTGTCCATTAGATGACAATAGCAACTGCATCCTTTGCCGCCCTGTGACAACCCAAAATGTCTGCAGGCGTTGTCGCCCCCCACGGGGGCAGAATTGCCCCTGGATGAGAACTCATCTGGCAAGTGGGTGCTTCATGGTGTGGTTGTGAGGGTCAGACAAGAGGGTGACAGTAGGAGATTTGGCACAGTGGCTGGTATGCGGCAGGGTCCCCCCTAAGTGGTGACTGTCTATATTTTACTTTTAATGCAGACACGTTACTGTTACCGTAATTAAAACAAAGGTTTTTAGAAATAAACGTTTAGCAGTGAGGCACCAGGCTTGAGGGTGAAATATCCCCAGAGCTCAAGCTACCTTTTCAATGAAAATAATCACGAATGCATTTTAATTATTCAAATAGTGGACTAATTGCTATTGTGTGAAATTCTAACAATATAGACAAGGCCAATATTTTCCGTCGTCTCCCCAACCCCCACCCTCCACCATTTCCTTCCCAGAGGTGACCCCCCGAATATAAGTGCCACGAAGGCAGGGACTTGATTTGTATGTTTCATCATTTTAGCTCCAGAGGTTGGCGTGGTGCCAGGCGCATTGTAGACATTCAATTCGTGTTTATTGAGTGAATGAGCAAATGAGTGAGTTTAGTGTATGTTCTGATTTTTAAACATAAAGCTTGCTATCTACGTTTTAGTGGTGGTTATTACTGGTTACCCTGATTCCACAGCTTACTAGCCAAATGGTCGAGTTACCTAACCTCACAGAACCTTAGGTTCATCTGCAAGCCAGGGTAAACAATGCTATGGCGTGGGCTACTTATGAGGTATGTCCGTCCCTCGGCCAGGCATTCGTCCGGGCGTACGCGCATTCTTTTAAATTGAGTGCACCTGAGACCCTACTCGGTGTTTGGAAGTTTGCTTTTTTCCACTTAAGCACCTCTCCGGGGTTTTCAGGGCCAGGATATATAGTGCCCTCTCTCCCTCTTCCGCGGCTATGGCTATGAGGTCGTGGTCGATTTCAGGGCTGGTGTCAACCTCCCTGCTCTCCAGCTCCCAGCGTCTGGCAGGTGCTCAGCGAACACGTATCTTTTGCTGAGTCATTGGGCAGAGGGCTCCACCAGCTGGAGGAGCCTGTTGATATTTCAGTTTCCATCAGCTGTTCGAGTCTTTGAGTCTTTTTGGTTTGAATGCGTCAGAGTCTGGTCTGGAAATCTACCCGAGATTATTTTTAGCCTTTTTGGCCAGGGGACCAGCCGCTCTATGGAAACGTGCCCCTGGGGCCCGAGGCTGGTCTGCACGTGCGGCCTTCAGCAGGCGGTCACAGGCTCTGGAAGGTGTGCCTGGGCCTCAGGTGGACCTGGCTCAGAAGCTGATGCAGAACCTTGGGTTCTGAATCTCTAAGCAGGACTGGGGTGCTCCTGGGGTCAGCTTTAGTCAGTAGATAAAGGACCCAAGGGGATTTCTGGGTCCTTTGAAGTCCTGCTTGGACTGTCTCTATTGTGGTGGATGGACGCTGATGGGACATTTTCACTCTGGTCTCCGCCACTGCCCCTTCTCAGCTCCAAACAAGCCATGAATGTGCACATCTTAGTGCCTTTGCACAAGCCGCTTCTCTGCCTGGAACACCTCGGTCTCCTTTCCGTCATTCAGAGGTCAGTGCAAATGTCCCCTCTGGGAAAGGTTCCCCCTTTCCCACTGGGGAAGAGTTGGTCACTTTCTTCTCTGAGTGCCCAGGGATTTTGTGCCAGCTGCGTTCTGGTCACAAGGGAGGGCTGACCGCTGCTACCTGTCTACTGCCCTCGCGAGATGGGGGCTTATGAAGGCAAGGACTTTCGGTGCTCTCCTCATGCCTGGCCCATCCTGGCCCATGGTGGAACTTTGCAAGTGTCTGCGGGGGAAGGGAAACTCAGCAGCTGCGGAATAAAGATGCTTAGGAACAGGTAGGTGAGCTGAGGGAGTGTGGCGCACGGGAGGACTCGTGTGAAGAGGAAACAGGCTGTCTTTAAGAGGCCACTCGTAGCTGGTGCTGCTCAGATGACCCCTCGTCGCCTTCAGAGTGGTCCTCACGGGCTGGCACAAGAAACCCAGGACGGCAGAGACTTCCATTCAACTCGGCTGAAGCCTCTCTGTGTTCCAGAAACATATTAAAGGAGGATGGAAATCATTTCAGTGACACTGTCTTTCTTATTATTTGTAATGTTACATGTTATTGTGTTGCACGTGTGTCAGACAAAGCATCTCAAAGCGCTCTCCATGGTGGTGGTCACGTTAGACGTGCATCCTCACGGCCGCTCTTCTAGGGGGTCTGACCCCTGAAGCCCCCGCTGCCTGGCACGAGGCTAAGGAGCGAGCAGTGAGTGAAGGCCTTGGGGAGCTCACTCAGAGCTTGACCCGAGCGTTTCCGCTGGGCCGAGGGGCGGCTCGTCTCTAGGCACCTATGAACTCTCACTGCATGTACATGTGCGACAGGCTCCTCAGTCTGGCTTTTCAGCTCAAACCATGCGGTGGTGGTGATATGGGAGGTGGTGCTGGGTTGGGCAAGGCCGGCTGAAAGCAGTGAGAAGTGGTAACTGAGGATGTGACCCGGAGGCAGGAGACCCGGAGGCAGGAGAGCAGCGGTCTGTAAGACTCCCATGCGGGTGTTGTTAGAGCACAGCCGCCTTGGGGCGGGCCGTTTCGCGTTGGGACAAACAGTCCGACTTGCCTCCCAGTCACCTCTGTGGATTTTTCTGTACAGTGGCAGGATATGGTCTTCTGGTGATGTGCGTCCTGAATTATTGGGAAAACTTTAAATGTCAGGTCGTCTGTTTAAGAAGGCAGGCCATGCATAGTGCAGTTGAGAGAATGGCACACACACAGTTTGGTGTTTGGAGTGTATTTCAGGAGCCTGTGTTCACTTATGTGATCTCCTCTCTCCTTTTGCAGAACCAGCAGGCAAATGATAGTAACGGTGGGTAAGGTGGCCAGCACTGTCTGAGCTCTACCCTGACAACCCAGGGAGGCAGGTATTATGGACAGTCCCATTTTGTAGGATGTGGAAGGTGAGGCTCAGAGGGAATGCAACACATCAAGGTCGCATTGCCAACAAGCGCTTAGAGGGACTTGGAACCCAGGTTAACAGACTCCAAAGCCAGAGCTCTTGACCTCTGGTCCTCCCTCTCTAGCCTCAGCAGACGGCCGCCCTGTCGGGTGTGTCTCCTGCTGTCCTTCAGTCTCTCCGTGTCCCCCAGCTCTCTGGCAAGGTTCAGGTGGTGGAGTTGCCACCCAGGAGGCTGGCTGCATGGCTGGGGACCCTGATGTCCACTGCTGTCACATTTGCTGATGAATAAAGAGGTCCCTTCCTGGAGCCAGAGCATTCATCGTCCCAGAGGTGTGACGCCGCAGGAGAAGCATCCCACTGACAGCCCAAGGGTGAATCCTGACTGTGTCTGAGTGAGCTCCAGGTGTGTCCCCGGCTTTTGGTTGAACTGATCACACCTTGTCTCTCACCAGAGGAAAAGTCTGGGGATGTCGCTCTGCATAGTGAAGGCCCAGAGAGAGAGCAGGAGGTGGCAGATCCTGGGAGACAGGGTCCCGGGTTCCGGCCAGGACGGCACTGTGGCTGCCCCACAGGTTGCTGTGAGGCTGAGCCCTGGAATCTGCTGGGGGCATCTAAGGCATGATCGGACCGCCGCCCTCTAGGTGCTGCTTCAGGCCGCCCCAGGTGGAACATAATGTCACCTTTGGAAGGGAACTCATCAGCAGC
Source organism: Macrotus californicus (assembly GCA_007922815.1). Taxonomy (NCBI): domain Eukaryota; kingdom Metazoa; phylum Chordata; class Mammalia; order Chiroptera; family Phyllostomidae; genus Macrotus; species Macrotus californicus. Next base: position 154,490 of record VMDR010000780.1, on the reverse strand, counting down.
CACGTCTTGGGCTGGGACAGGCCCTGCGTGGGCTGGAGCTGGGGGAGCTTTCTGGCCCACTGGCACCTTGAAAGCTGTTTCCCTCCTCTGGACGTCAGGCTCCTCACCATGAGATAAAAGGTCAGGCGATGGCATGGGCAGCGTTACTGCCTGGCATGGTCAACAAGGGCTGCCAAACTGTAGGGCCTCCCCCTTTTGTTCAAGGGGACGTTTGGCAGGCAGACTTGCCTCTGTACGGTTTGTGTAAGATATCTAGGAATATATAGGAACATACAAAAATATGTAAAAGTGTAGAAGGATATTTATAAAGTTGTTAATGGTGGTCATCAGGTGTTGGAATTATGGGTGCGTTTTTTTTGCATAGTAATACAGTACTTACTTTTAAAATTTTATTTTTCAATTACAGTTCACATTCAGTACTGTTCTGTATTGGTTTCAGGTGTACAGCGTAGTGGTTAGACAAGCCCATGCTTTACAAAGTACTTACACTTATTTTTTAAGAAAACAGAATATTCAAACCCAGGATGTTAGACTCCAAATACTGTGCTCCTGGCTCATCCATGCCACTTCCTCTGTCACTGAAGCCTGACAGTGGCCACCATCCCTTGTCCTTGAAGCCTGCGGCCAGCTCTCCACAGTGACCAGGTCCACCTGCCGGGGAGGTCTCGGTCGCTGTGCCCGTCTCCTTCCTCCTGCCAAATTCCCTGTGCTGCACACCTGAGGGGCCAACTCCATCTCCAGCTCAGCCCAAGTGGAAGTCTGGGTCCCGTATGTTTTGTTCGCCTCTCAGCACTGCCCCACTGCCCCCATCCCCAGGTCCAAACACCATGCCAACCCAGGAGAGGTGAGAATAGGAGCGAGGTGGGGCAGGTGAGTGGACCTTTATGGGTCTCCTTCGCTTTCCCCTCCGTCTTAGCTTGTGCTGCTGTAACAGGACACCACACACTGGGTGGCTTATAAACAACAGAAATCTATTTCTCACTGTTCTGGAGGCTGGAAGTCCAAGGTCAAGGCTACGGAGGTTTTGGTGTCCGGTGGGGACCTGCTTCCTGGTTCGTAGATGGCTGTCCTCACACGGCCTCTTCTGTAAGGGCACTAATCTCCTTTATCAGGGCTCTACCCGCTTGACCTAATCACCCCCTCAAAGTCCTACCTCCAGATGGCATCACACTGGGATTAAGTGTCAGCATGTGAAGTGGGGGGGCACAAACACGTGGTCTGTAGCCTTCCTCTTCCCAGCCATTGTCTGGGCTCACCCCTGCCCCACGTTTTCCCTCTGCTCTCCTGGCTTTCATCCTGGTAGACCCTGCCCAGCCGTCAAGGCCAGCGCAGGTGTGTCTCCTCGGCAAAGCCACGGGCAGTTGACTGGGCTGGTGAGTTGCATCTGCTTTCCCGTACTCCTCTGGGTTTCTCTGGAGAACACCCTAGTGCCATGTGCTCCTGGTAGGGCTGTCAGTCACGGCTCTGCCCCTGCCACGGTGGTGGTCAGGACGCAGGCGGACCAGTTGGAGAATCCAGCCCCCGTGGCCACAGAGACTGGCTCAGGGATGGGCATGTGACTCAAAGAGGACCAGTCAAGACTCTTCCCTGAGATTGATGTGGGAATATTGAAAGTGAGAAGTGCCCTTTTCACTGCTGTGGCTCACCTGGCATGCTGTGAGTTCGCAGCTGCCGGGGACCGTTCTGCCTGCCTTGGAAGAGCACCTCTGTGCCGAAGAAAACCAGGTGCAGACAGAGCTTCTGTGTGCAGCTGGACCTGAAGCAGATAGCCCTGGACTTCCTGTGTTTTGTTTGAGCTGGTTAGACATGGGGTTCTGTTCTTGGCCTCTGAAGGAGACCTGACTGGGACGACCTCCCTGACCCCAGGGCCCCCTACCAAGTACGGTTTTGGAGTTAGTAGCCCATTTTTTCTTCTGTGCACGTTGCTACTTGCTGTCTCCGCAGCAGGACCTCCCACAGCTCCTAGGCCATAGGTCATTAGAGTTAGTGAAGGGTGACTGAGCAAACGGGGGAAGGACGAGTCTCTGGCTGCCATGAGTCCCTTTCTGCAGCTGCTTCCACTTCTTCCTAGGGGCATCTGGGTCTGAACTTCCCTTGCAAAGAGACTGGAAGAGGACAAGCAGACCTAGCTCCACTGGCCTGCATTCCTGCTTCAGGAACAAGGCTGGGCTTGTGGGCAGTGCCTCAGCGATCCGGGTCTGACCGGCCACAGGCCGAGAGGACAGATAGAGTTGTTTCTAGAGCAACAAGAGGGCCCGAAGCCATAGCACTGGCACCTGCCGGGGACAGCTGGCATCAGGGTGTGCCTCAGCCCCTGAGAAGGCAGCCAGGAGTTGGCCAGGAGGTCAGAGGCGGGTCCCGTTGCGGTCTTGGGGCCATGGCTGGGGACAGCAATCCGTGGGAATGGACGGAAAGCTGAGTTCCTGCCAGGAAGCTCGATCATCTACAGCTTCAGCTCCTGGGGAAAAGCTCAGATTTATTTACTGTGTTGCCACCCTGGGCTGTAGGCACTGCCTTCGGTGTGGCTGCGGAAATAAAAGTTACGGCTTAAAAAAAGGAATCAGAGGAGCAACATACTTCCAGGTCTGCAGCTTTAGAAAACTTGGCAGGTAGTTGAAGAAATGTTTCCCTGTAGTAAATTAGACAGTGTTTTATTTTTCCTTCAGTTAATCTTTCATAATAAATTCTACGGTGGTGTGGTGGGGGGGCAGGGTTCATTTAAGTAATTCTTTCCTGAAACATAACACCTGCGGGGCTCCAGGGCCGGGAAGGGCCCTTGATAAGTCTGATATTGATGAAGAGAAAATATTTACAACTTGCCTACATTTTAGTTTGGTTTGTGGAAGTCGTCCTCTCTTCCTTGTGCTGACTTAAGTGCCACGGTTGTGACCTTGATGTTCAGTGAGTCCATGGTCATTTTAGCAGGAGTGTGGCTTGCAGGGAAGTCAGCTCTGTGTTTAGAGATTCTGTTCCCGTGATGGGAATGATCCAGTGCAGTCAGCTCGCTGCTGGATCGCTGGCTGGTCCCCTTAGGGAATGAACGGTGACCCGTTGGTAGCCAGCTGACCCTGGAGGAAGTGAAGTCCCGTTGCTGAGCTCGCACCTCAGCTCCATTCATCCAGATGCCACGGCTCAGTGGTCACCAGAAAGTCTAGTTGTTCTCCAGTATGCGGGGGCCTGGGAACCTGGGGGCCTGGAGGCCTGGAGGCCTGGGGGCCTGGGGACCTGGGGGCCTGGGGGCCTGGAGGCCTGGAGGCCCGGGGACCTGGGGGCCTGGGGGCCTGGGGGCCTGGAGACCAGGAGGCCTGGGGGCCTGGGGGCCTGGGGACCTGGAGGCCTGGGGGCCTGGAGACCAGGAGGCCTGGGGACCTAGGGGCCTGGAGACCAGGAGGCCTGGGGACCTGGGGACCTGGGGGCCTGGGGGCCTGGGGACTTGGGGGCCTGAGGGCCTGAGGGCTGGCTGTGTTGGGGCAGCAGAGTTCCTTCTCAAGGGGCCAGTGGCAGATTGTCACACTTTTGTGCTGTGATTTGGAGGCTCCTGACTGAGCAGTGGAGTCTGTGATCTCTTCTCTCAAGTAGAGACTTGGTTAAAAAACACACGCCGTGGCTCCGATGGTTATTTTGTGCCCACGTGGGTCAGTTCAGGGATGCTCGTAGCTGGCAAAACACTGTTTCTGGATGTGTCTGTGAGGGTGTCTCTGGATTGGCATTTGAAATGCTGAACTGAGTAAAGCGGACGGCCCTCCCCATGTAGGTGGGCATCATCCAGCCCCCCGAGGGCCTGGATGGAGCACAAAGGCAGAAGAAGGGCTAATCCACTCTGCAGGAGCTGAGACGCCCGTCTTCTGCTCTCAGCCAGTGGCACCCCTGGTTCTTGGGCTTCCAGACTCGTGCCAGGTGCTACACCATCAGCTTCCCCACCCCCGCCCCCATTCTCAGGCCTTCATTCTCGGACCGAATTATACCGGCAGCTTGCCTGGTTCTCCAGCTTGTAGATGGCAGATTGTGGGCTTCCATAGCTGAGGAGACAATCCCTACAGTAAATCCCCTCTTATATCAGTCTGTGTCCAGTGGATTCTGCTTCTCTGGAGAACCCGACTAATAAATGGCAGTAGTGATGTGCTTGGCATCTGGGGCTAGGCTATAAAAAGCACTCCAGTTTCCACCTGGTGCTCCTCATGGAAGCCATGCCAGCCTTATCTCTGATGATTTAATACCATCATTTGGCCTGCACGTCCTAAGATTTCATCCTCCCTATTGAACTCAAGGAACCCAATTGGATGCCCCTCTCGTTCCCAGTCTACAGAGAACAGCCACTGTGGAGAGACCGTCAAGGATGCCGCACAGCCCCCGCCAAAGCTAGGTCGTGAGTATGACGTGTCTTGCCCCACACAGGTACTCTGTCGCAGCTGGTGTCCTTGCTGGTAAAGACCAGTGGCAGCTGAACCCTTACACTGTGGACAGCCGCTGGGTCTGGCCCAGGGAGCATGTCCTCTCTGGGGCCCAGAGAGGGAAAAAATCTAAGTGGCATCGAAACAGAGGCAGCAGAGGGAGGCCAAGCTGAGCCCCTGTGAGGAGCAGAGGACTAGTGCCATGCCGGGAGCAGCATGGGTGCCACACAGGGCAGGCCGGAGGCACTTGAGATGACTCTCGGGGTCCCCAGAGCAGGACCGTTCTGCCAGGGCAGGTGGGCTGCAAACCTGTGACGGGAAGGGCAGTTGTGGGGCCTGTCTCCCACCCGGTGGGGTCCCTCACCTTTGCTACCTGTCCTCCCGAGTACACGTGGCCATATCATTTGGATGTCCCTTTTGGGGATGCCACCTCTCAAATCAGCCACCTTCGTCCTGCATCTGATGTCTGGAGTCCTCCCAGAGCCCTGGAGTCTCAGGGCTGCTCAGGGATCATGGGGAGGCTGGGAGTGGTCAGAGCTAAAGAGCTGACAGGTGGGGGTCAGGGCCAATGTGCCCGAGAGACCCCCACAGGGACCCTGCTCTCAGAGGACATCCCCAGTGGCCCAGCACTGTGCTTCTGTTGGAGGCAGTTTTTCCCTGCAGGGGACCGTTGATGATGTCGGGGGACATTTTACTTGTCCTAATTGGTGGCGATGCTTTTTGGGTCTAGCGGGCAGAGGCCAGGAATGGTGCTGAACACCCGACAGTGAACAGAACAGTCCTCCACAGCAAAGAGTGGTCCAGCCCAAGATGTCCTTAGTGACAAGGTAAGAGACCTGGGTCCAGGTGAGCACCGAGGTGAAGGGCCTTGGTGTGGGGGACCCTCAAAGGGTGTAGCAGAGACCTGTGTGACTCAATGACCAGACGGAATTAGGGTCTCTCAGGACCTGTCAGCTGGGCAGAGGACAGCAGGGGGCCCACCTCTGCCCACGGCAGGCTTTAGCACCAAGTGGCATTTGGGAGCCAATGGAAGGAGAATAGAGGGAGTGGGGACCCTTGTATTAAGTTTTTACTGTCCCTTAAAAAAGGGACTTGCAACCCAAATGGAGTTCAGCTGTAGATCCGAGAACTAGATCTGCTGGTGCAGTTAACCCTGGTTGGGTGTGTGTGCATCATCCCATTTAATCTCATGGAGAATTGGGTTGTTTACCCCTTCTTATTTTAGGGGAAGCCGAGGCTCAGAGCAGGGAAGCAAGGGGCCCGAGCTCTCAGCTGGTAGCCAGTGGCGTTGGGATTGGGACCCAGGTCTGTCTGAGTGCAGGGGCAGTGCCTCCCTGCAGGTGTTTCTGTGCATGGGTAGAGATGTGAAGGGCCTCACTCTGTGAGCCTGAGTTTATCTGGGCCGACCCCCGGCCAGGGGGTCCGGCCTACAACAGCAGCTCATGGACCCTAGCCTGAGACATGTTAGCTCAACTCATCCTTTGCCAAGGCTTTGCCTCTGAGCCTGGCCCTTATTTCTTCTAAGGCAGGGGTGTCAAACTCATTTTCACGGGGAGCCACATCAGCTTTGTGGTTGCCTTCAAAGGGACGAATGTGACTTTAGGACTGTGTAAATGTAACTGCTCCTTAACAGTTAAGCCAGAGTGCGACGCTGCCGCCGGGTAGAAACAGGGTGCTGGACTGGATGAAACAAGGCGGAAGGCTGGATTTGGCCCACGGACCTCGTGTTTGCCACCTGTGCTCTAAGGAGACGTAAGATTGCCGCAGCCTCATCCCCAGGAGTTTGTGCCCTCCACTGTCTTACTCTGGGCAGTCCCAGGGGTGAGGCTGGGAATGGAGGCAGCAGCCCAAGACCCGCTCTTTGGCATGGGCTTTCCCTGCCAAGGCCCCAGGGCTTCCCTCCTGCTCTTTCTAGGCGCTAGTTGGGCATGTAGGTGTGGCCTTGCAAAGAGGCAGGAGCGTCAGCTGCAGGGAGGTCAGAGGCTCCGGAGGTCCCTGGGGAGGCCTTCTTGGCCACATGTCCTCAAAGTTACTTCGTGATGATGGCGAGGCCCCGGCCCTGCCCAACCCTGGCCAGCTAAGCATCTCCTTCGCACCCCTTATCCGCGGCCAAAGTCAGCCGAGCTGCGCCCTGTGGATGTCTCTTCTGGAGCACACCCTTGCTGTAGGGAAGGAAAGAAGCTTTACTCTTAGGTTCCGCCCCTCAGGCCTGCAAAGGAAACTGACAAATGACAGATCAACAGGGGAAAGACACACAGGTGTTACTTGACATTGATATTTTAATATCTCTGTGCTTGGAGGCCTTCACAGAAAAGAAAGGAAGACCCAAAGAAACGGCTGGACCTGGGGTCTTACAGGCTATTTTAGTGCATTGGGGTCCATTTGGCCTTCCAGGGGTGATAACTTGTGGGAAGGTAAATGTAGGTGAAACGGATGGAGGGGAAGGGGGGTTTAGTAGGGTTTGCTGTGCCGGCCCACCTCAGTGCTGGCTTTCTGTCCCCGGGGCCAAGGGTTGCACTCCTGGAATGGGAGGGGGGAGGGAGGACCCTTCCCCAAAGGGAAATTTGTGTCCTGCTTTCGGGCAGATAGAGGGGAGCTGTGTGTTTGCTGCTCACGTGTCCCCAACTCAGAGTTCTGTGCCAAAGTGGCGTGGTTTGGGGTGGCAGATTCTGGTCTCTCCCCTCCCACCACCTTCCCCTCTGGTTCATATGTTCGCCCACACTTCCTTCTGTAAACAGTGTCATCATGCTCCCAAGGAACCCTTGGCAGCTGGGGTCAAACAATTGCCCCAGAGAAGGTGACAGTGCAGGGAGGAGGTAGGCGGGACCTCCTGGGCCCCAGGCCTAGGAGCTGGGCTCTGTTCTTCATTTGCTGAGAGGCCTCAGGTATGTGGTTTTGCTTGTGCTGAGCCTCAGGCGCATTATCAGTGCTGTGGGGTAGGAGCTCCCCAGCCAGCTGGCGTGAGGATAGAATGTAGATGAAGGCATTCTGTAGACCGCGGAGTGTTGGGCAGGGCCCAGTGGCCCCTCAGCCGTTCCTCCTAGTGCTGACCTTGAATTCTGGCCCGCTGTCAGGGACAAGCTGGGATGGGGACAGCAGTGAAATAAACTGATTCACTCCAGCTCAGAGAAGCTGGCAGGGTAGGCAGGGACTGTCTGAAGGGCGCCCCCTGGTGTCCATGGCGTCGGGTTCGCCCTTCTCTGCTGCGTGGTGAAGCAGGAGCGGGTGGTGCTGGTGTACCACCCTTGTGCTCTCCTGGTCAGGCTCCTACCTGCACAGGAGCCTGTGCTGAGTAACACCCACTGCTTGTTCTCAGGCCCCGGAAGCTCACACTCTGTGTCCTGTTTACGAAAGCTTTGCCTGCCCCAAGGTTATGAAAATAGTCTCCTCATCACTTTCCAGAATACTTTTGTTTTACTTTCCATGGTCTATACTTGAAGAAAAACAACAACACCCTAAAATTTGCTTAAAGATTGGTTGCTGTAGAGTGAAATTCAGTTTGGGGCAAAAATAGGTAATAACACCTCAGTTTTGGTTTCCTTAGCTGGGAAGTGAGGGTAATTGTCACAGGGTCGTTGTGATGTTGTAGGAGATAATTTGAGTAAAGGGCTCAGGGTAGGGATGAGCACACAGTGAGCAGAACTCAGTGTAGGCGCTAATGGTCATTGTGGACCCTCCTGATGGTTTCTATGGCCCGCTGGGTCGTTTGACAGCGACCGTCACGGAGGGGAGTTCCATTTTCCCACTCTGACGGTCCACGCAGCCTGCATATGCTTCTAGACGCGGGCACTTACAAGTACTTCTGCAGGACGGAGTGTGTCTATTCTTTTTTTTTAAATTCTCACTCAAGGGTGTGTTTATTGGTTTTAGGGAGAGAGGGGGGCAGAGAGAGAGAGAGAGAGAGAGAGATGTGAAAAAGAAACATTGATTGGTTGCTTCCTGTATGTGCCCCTGTGTCCCAACCCGGGAGCAAACCCAGAACCTAGGCATGTGCTCTGACTGGGAATCGAACCTGCAACCTTTGGGTGGATGGGATGGGATGGTGCTTCAATCAACTAAGCTACCTGGCCGGGGCCAACTTTTTTTTTTAAGAGACAATTTTGCTTCTGTTTTGCACAGAACCACGATGGAGCATGTCACAGGTGCTGCTGAGCGGCGAGCTTGGGGATTTATGCCACGCTCCTAGCTTTTCACGGCTTTCCACTCACCATTGCTGCCGGAATGTGTTCGCTGGACCCTCTTTCCCAGAGAGCTGGAGGTGTGCATTCAAATTCGCGTGGGCATAAACATTTCTCCCTTTGTTGCCAAATACCGGGATTTGTAAAGTTGAACTCTGAGCTGTGGACTGAAGAGTTTCTAGGTATTGGGTTTCCTGGGAGGTGCCTTGAAGTAGGGATCCACGTGGGTTTATTTTTGACCCAGCAGTTCAGGCAGGAGGGGAGGTGAGTGGAGGGACTGGGGCCCGGGGCGAAGCTGTTTGTGTGTGGCTCCTGTCTGCTGGAGGGGGTGGGAGCAGGCACGGCTGTGGTCAGGTGGAGACCCAGGGTACTTGGGCAAGACCCCAGACGGCAGGTGGGGAAGGAGGTGTCCGGAAATCCGGACTCTTGGCTACAGGCAGGTTGCCAACTCCGGTGAACTTTTGGCGAACCATTTCAATATTTTATTTCTAAGGTGGAGGGAGCTCTGGGGGAGCAGACAGGGGCCATGTTATAAGGCAGGAAGGCAGAGTTTGCCAGTGTAGAGAGTGCCCCTCCCCCTAACTCTCGGCAGGGGTTGGCACACTTCACAGGGCCAGATAGCAAACATGGCTGGCTTTGGGGGCTGTCGGGTCTCTCTCGCATATTCTTTTTCTTTTTGATTTTTTTTCCTTAAAAAATGTAAACTGGTTCTTGGCTTGCTGGCACACAGACAGGCCTAGGGCAGGATGGGGCCCACGGGCCACAGGTGGCCAACCCCTGCATCCCAGCACCCCTATTCCCTCATGGAACCTCCTGCAAGCCAAGTTATCTTGTTTTATTTGCTTCGTCTCCTCCAACAGGGGTGTCCAACCTGTGGGCATCTCTGGGCCACACATTAAATACATTGTGACATGTAATCACACACACAAAAACATCTCATAATGTCTTAAGTAAATTTATGATTTTGTGTTGGGCCACATTCAGAATCACCCTGAGCTGCATGAGGCCCGCAGGCTGTGGGTTGGACACCGTTGCTATCAGAACATGACCTCCACAGGGCCAAGGCCATGGCTCCTTTATTCTCTGCTCTGTCCTTCAGGCAGGGCCTGACACAGAGTGGGCACTCGAATCTGGGCTGAAGGATTAGATGAGACATTAGTTCTAATTTCATCTCTGGCGACTCATCTGTGAAACAAGGGATGTGATGGGTGGTTTTGGAGGGACCGGCCAGAGCTCAAGTTCAGGTGTTCTAACTTTGCCGACAATTAACAGCAGCACAGAATTAAAGCAAACAGTGCTTGTGGGCCGGGGGCTGGCTCCTGCCTACGTCCTTCGGTGGCATCGGCCCTGTTCTGCTGGTGCTCGAAGAGAGATATTTCTCTAAAAAATGATCCGACCCTCTCAGTTCGCTGTTCCAGCCCTTGTCCAAGCATGCCTGGGAGCTAAGTCACTCAGCAGCCAAGACGAGCACAGGCACTGACCAATCAGGATCGATGCTGGCTCAATTGACTGGAGCTGCCATGGCGATGCCTGCTGCTCTTCTCTCCGCCCACGTCAGCGTTGCCCTGGCTATTCTCCACCTGGGCACGAGCATTCCGTGCCTGGGAGACTGCTCTGCACCCTTTCAGACCCAACTGAGCCCACAGCTCCTGTGTCCCCCAGGCACACTTAACTGTCCCCTTCTCCATCATTGCACTTTTTTTTGGTCACTGACTTAAGTTTGTCTCCCCTCTGGACTCCGTCCTCAGTGCCTCCATCACATCACTGGCTCCTAAAAGCCTCAGGAAATGTTTACAGAATGAAAGGGGTTTGAATCAGAAGAATGAGACTCACGTGGCAGATTTCTGGGACCGTGAGTCTGGGATCGAGATGATATCTCCTGTCCCGGGTTTTGACACGTGGCTTCATCTCAGTTGCAAGTGGACATTCTCGGGAGGCTCTTGCATGTTGAGAGAATTGGATGGCAGCCCAGGCAGCTGGGTCTTGAAGAGCTGGCGCATGTCCTAATGGTGCCCAGACCACTGTGGCCATCTGCAGGAGGCAGGCGGTTTGGAGGAGGCAGAGCTTCGCGACTGGGAGGCGGGCCATGGGTCCCCCACTAGGAGGCACCTCACCTCTCTCGGTGGGTTCCCTCACTTGTCTCCTGAAGGGATCACTGGATTCCCTCTGAGGTTACTTCCAGAGGTGAGGCGTCAGTGACTCCACTAAAGAAACGGGCCCTTTTCCTTCTGATCACACACTACCTGCTTGCTCTCTAAGGGCCCCCTCCCACGTGGTGCACACGGCACCGCTGTCGTTCTGCACCCACGAGAGCCCTCGCTGAGTGCCAGGCACCCAGCTGCCAGGGACCCTGACGCTTCCTGTTGCTCAGCCTTCTCAGCATTCCTGGGCCCACTTCACAGTGAGGCTCAGAGGGGGAGTGAGGGGTGGAGGGTGTGCTCTTTACCCTGCCTCTCCGAGGTCACCTACAGACAATTCCTGCATGCTGCTGACCACCTGGCTCTCTTTCCGAGGATGTTCTCTGTCCAGGGGTGGGTATTGGCCCATGGTGCATGGCTGATCTGAAGTGGCAGGGAGGTGACACCCTGGAGCATTCCCCAAATTCCCAACCAAGAGGGGGAGGGGGATTGGGAGGTAAATGCTGCACTGCCACGCCCTCCGTGGGACAGCTCCCCGGACTCTGCCCAGTCTCCCGGAGGACTCGCTGTGGATTCAGCCCCAGCCACCCACCGTGTGCTCATTAACACACCTTTTGTCAGTGTCTTTCCTTCCTTGCCTCACCTATCTGCTTTTGGGACCCTGTGCTTCGTGGGATAGGGTCTCAGGTAAACTACCTGCGCCTGACTTGGGGGAACCCACGTCTGCTAAGTGCTCAAGACTTGACCACGTCCGGCTGACCCTGGTGTGCTGGTGGGTCCGTGAAGTGAGTGGGGATGGCTGGCCAGAGTCATGGTCCTGTGTGTTCACGGCTCCAACACCCGATTTCAGTGTGACCTAGTGACCTTTCCATGGAGGTTTGCTGACTGGATGAGCTTTCTTCCAGGAAGCAAGAAGCAAGGGCTTGAGGAGAACCCTGCCTCGCCTCAGGGCAGGCTGCTGGCTGAAGGAGACAAGAAGGAAAGGACGGTGGGGAGGACTGAGGGACGCCACCCGGCCCTTCCTCTTGTCACTGACACTTGGTCTCTTTCCCAGGCTCTCACAGGCTCCACTTGTCATCTTGGCCACTACCCTCAGGTTCCGTGAACTTGGCGGGGAAAAGGGGTCTTGTGCTCAAGGTGTGACCAGCTCAACCACAGCTGTTTAGTGGGCTTCCATAGCTGTGTGGGTGTGAACAGCGAGGATGCTCTGGTGTCTGCCCCGGGGGCCCAGAACAGGCTTAGCAAGTGGGACCAGCATCCGAAGAACAACCGTGTTTATGGCAGTTCAGGGAAGTAGGCTGCAGCTGTCCAGGAGAGTTTCTGCAGAAGGTGGGAAGATTGTTAAGTCCTGGTAGGGAACAGAAGGGGACACCCAAGTGGGGTTCCTGAGGAGCAAGAGCTCAGGGACTGCTCAAAGGGGAAGGGAGGCATGAGAGAAATTGACCTGGGGTGGTGTGCTTATCACCCCTGGCTAGAAGGGTCAAGGGCAGGGAGTGGTGTCAGAGCCTGGAGCTGAACTAGGCCCTGGGTGTTTGTGGCTGGCTTAGTTGCCCCCACCAGGCTCCCCCCACCTCCAGCTTTGCTGGGGCTTTGCACTGGGTGAGCCTGACCGGAAGCTGAGCCGCAGGGCAGGGTGGGGGAGGCCAGGAAGACACCTGCTGCTGGGGCTTCCGTGGACCCCAGCCTACACTTTCACCAGAGCGATGTCTGCATCGTCTTCTCTTGCTCCGTCAGAAAACGGGCCTGGAGCTCTGTGTGCCGTTTTGTTTCCGACTGGATGCCTCCCTTTCTTCAAACAGGAAGCCTCTGCGCAGCCCCCGTTTGGAGTAATTGCTCCTCCTGCTCATCTGCTTGCACTTGCCTGACCTTGAAAGAGCCATTTCCTGGGACCGTTGCTAATGGGCCTTCACGTGATGATATAAAATATCCTGGTGCATGCAGAAAGAAGGGAGAAGCTGCCTGGAGTGATCCTTCACGTTCTCCAATGTCGTCTGATGAAATGGCCAAGGTGATGGATTCCCTGGCCACACTCCCATGGTGCCTTCACCCTCTCTGATGCTGGAAATGACATTGCCTTGAAAAATTAAAAAAAAAAAAATCCTCACTGATGATTTTTTAAAAATTGATTTTAGAGACAGAGGAAGGGAAAGAGAGAACTAAGTATCAACTGGTTGCTTCCCCTATAACACCCCGACCGGGGACGGAACCTGAAACCCAGGTATGTGCCCTGACTGGGGATCGAACCTGCAACCTTTTGGTGTATGAGCAACGCTCCAACCAACTGAACCACCCAGCCAGGGCTGACACTGCCTTTTAAAGTCCTTTAGTGTTGGTGCAAAACCCAGCTTCTCCTACTGAGTAGCATAATTGCCAAAAGCTGACCCTCATTTTTACAGCCTTTCAAGGACGGCTGAACGCAGGTGCTGAGAGGCGGGGCTGGGCAGCTCATCAACCTGCGGAGCGGGGCAGGGGCGGGGGGGTCTGCCTGTGGAGGCATCTGGAGTGTTTGGTGAGTTTCCTGAGGCCTGAAAGATTCCTTTGACTAGGAGCTGGATCTCCGGGTCCTCGGTCATGTGTGGTCTTTCCCTCCACTCCCAGCACATGGCCTGCCTCGGCACTTGTTGCCCGTCCAGAGGCCTGATGTTCATGTCCCTGGTGGGATCTGCTCCTTACCTCCTGGCTGGAGGGTGGAAACGAATTCTTGTGTGGGACAAGCCCCTTGAACCCGGTCTGGGAATGGGTGACAGCTTAGCTGGTGGCCCTGGCTGTTGTCTAGCTGCTGTCTGGCTTCCTTGGATTGGGGGGCGTCCAGCAGGGCTGTGAGACGCATCTGAGCCACGCCTTCTGGGGCTGTGAGTACAGGGGGCAGAGTTCCTATGGGGTCTGAGATCTGTGCCTAGGTGGCAGACCTCATTCAGAAAGCCAAGCTGTGAGTGGGGCAGCCTCCTCTGGGGGCTGCAGCGTTCCCTGCAGCAGATCCCTGATTTCCAGGCTGTGCGCTAGGAGACGTGGGTGCTCACCCTGGCTCCGGCCTCTGACTTGCTGCTGGGCCCCAGACAAGTGTCCTTCCTCCTCCAGGTTTCTTCTCATTAGCAAAACCAGGGCCCCAGGAGTGACGTGAGGTCCCTCTGGCTCCGACAGCCCAGCTTTGTTGTCATCCAGGGTCCCCTTGCTCATGTCCCAGCCCCTTAGAGCACGTGGGACCTCATCCTCCATGACCTCATCACTCTGGCCAGTCCTGCAGAGCAGTGGTGATGGGCTCCTCCCTCACTGCAGGTGATACCACGAGCACCTTCGACCTTGTTTAAGGTCCCTGAGTTGGAGGGTGGGGACCAAGATTGGCACCTCTGACAGCAAACCTCACAGTCTTTCACTTCCTTAGACCCCCACCTGAGCCCGTTCCTTTCCAGGGAACCGAAGGGCACCGTCCCACCGTACTGTTTTCTGGTGCTGTGGCACAAGTGACTACAAATCTAGTAGCTTGAAACAGCGTGGATTTGTAATCCTACTATTCTGCGGGTCAGAAGTTGGATACAAGTCTCCCTGGGCTAAAATCAAGGCATGGGCAGGCTCAGTTTCCTCCCAGAAGCTCTAGGGGACAGTTTCCTTGCCTTGCTGGTGCCTAGAGGCACCTGCATTCTTTGGCTGGTGGCCCCTCCCTCCGTCTTCAGGGCCAGTGGGTTGAGTCTGTCTTTCATGCTCTGTACCTCTTGTGCCTCTTCCTCTTTAATCACATCTCTGACCCTTTCTGCCTCCTCTTCCACGTTTAAGGATTTGTGATTAGATTGGGCCCATCAGGTTGATCCAGGATAATCTTCCCCCATCTTGAGATCCTTAACCTTATTCACATCTCTAAACCCTGTGGCCATGGAAGGTAACGGATTCACAGGTTTCAGCGGTGAGCATGTGGACATTTTGGGGGGCCATTATTCTCCCTGCCACCCCCTCCCCACTCGGAGGCCTGGGGCTTGAGCCATGACAGTTTCCCTGTGGGGTCTCAGTTCAGGTACTGGGAAGGCACCTTCTCTTTGGAACCCCACCTGATGGCACCAGGGAGAGGTGGTCCCTCTGTACTCTGCACTCCTTTGGTCCCAGGTGCACTTGGTCATACCTGTGTGGCAGGGCTCACGGGTAGGTGTGGGAGCGTGTGGGAAGGGACCTCACCTCCTTCTCTCTGGGTCCCCAGGGCATGGCGTGTGAGTGCATAGGGTCGGCCTGGAGAGCAATGTTAGCAGCTGTTGGGTGTGATGAGAGCTTCACCCGGGGTCCAGCAGGTGCAGATGGGCCTCCCCTCAGCACACTTCCACGGGTCCTTTTCTCTTCTCCCTGGGCAGTCTCGGTGGCAGGAGGAAGCACGAGACGTAATCTCTGTTTTACAGGGAAGAAAGCAGAGTCTCTGAGGAGCTTAAGTGACCGCCGGGCTTCCAGGGGCAATGATAGAACAGACTTCAAACACAGGCCTCCCCTCCCCTGCCTCTCCCCTTCTCTCCCCTTCCCACTCAGTTGTCCTTCATCCCTCAATCTGCCTGTTATGGGTTGAATTGGGGCACCCACAAATTTAGACCTTCAGGTCCTAACCTCCAGCACCTCCGATTCTGATTGGAAATAGTCACTGCAGATGGAAGGAGTTAAGATGAGGTCATGCTGGACGGTGGGGGGAGGGGGCGCTAATTCAGTGTGACTGGTGTCCTTGTCAGAGGGGAGGAGGCTGTGTGAGGACAGAGGCGGAGACTGGGGTGATGCTTCTATGAGCCACGGATGGCCTGTAAACCCCCAGGAGCTGGGGGAGAGGCGTGGAACCGATTCTCCCTCACCGCCCTCAGAGGGAGCAACCTGGCCAACATCTTGGTCTCAGACTTCCAGCCTCCAGAACTGTGAGACAGCATGATGTTCAAGTTGTTCAAGCCTCCAGGAGCCAGGAGCCTAAGATGCTGCCTGCAGATGGGAGCCCATCCCTGGGGTCCATGATGCCTGGCGGAGCTGGAGCTGGCCCCTTGTGCACTCCAGCCACCCTGGCTGTGTTCATTTCTTCTTTTCTAAGATTTTATTTATTTAGAGAAAGGGGAAGAGAGGGAGAAATAAAGGGAGAGAAACGCCAATGCGCTAGAGATACATCAATCAGTTGCCTCTCGCACACCCCCAGCTGAGGGCCTGGCCTGCAACCCAGGCACGTGCCCTGGCCGGGGATCGAACCGCTGACCTTTGTGTTTGCAGGCCGGCACCCAGTCCACTGAGCCTCACCAGCCAGGGCTACGTATTAATTCCCTAACAGCTCCCCTGGGGTGTGATGGATGTGCAATAAGCTGCCTGTGAGGTGTGCGGTTGGGTGACTTTTGACACGTGCGTGTGCCCATGCAGACACCACCCCTCTCGAGACAGTGATCAGGTCAGCCACCCCAGTGATGTCCGCCCTGCCCCTTCAGGCTGGGCAACACTCAAGACAGTTTGTGTTTTCTGGAATTTTAGATAAATGGAATCTTCCCGTAAGTTCTCTTTCTGATTTGTGTGCTGGCCTTCCTCCACTTTCTCGGAACTCCCACTGACCTTCTGCCACCGGATCTGGGCTTTCTCTGTCCACTCCTCTCCCTCTATCAACATCCCCCACCTCTCCTCCATTCCTCAGCCCAGCCTCCCCTGAACCCCAGACCAGGAGGGCCCCCATTTACCACATGTTGCCAGCCCTGCACCCTCCCTTGGACTCTCCCTGCAGGTGCATTTTATATCACCTGTGTGATTGATTAATGCCCACCTTGCCCCCCAGCCTCTACAAGGGGCACGCTTGTGATGGATTCTGCTCACCATCATCCCTGGCACGTGGCACGTGGCACATGGGTGGCACCGAGGAGGCACTGGAGGGCCAAGCGCGCACATGAAGCAGGAGTGGTAAAATCACGGAGCACAAGGGCTGGGTCTCTGCAGCTGGCCTGCTTAGTGGTCTCAGGCAGGCAACATCCTCGAGCCTGCCTCTGGCGGCCCCTGTGTAACTGGTGCAATAGCGGTGCCCCCCTCACTGCCTTGTCGTGAGATCTAAGGGAGCTGATGCAGGGAAGGGATTTTGAAAAGCACCTGACACATAGTTAGCGCTCAGTCCATGATGGTCAGATGGTTTGGGAGCTGTCGAGGAATATAAGGTAGTTTTGTGATGCGAAGCTGAATTTCTTCCAAAGAGTGCGCCTGTGCAGGGCTTGTTTTCTGCCTCCTCTTGCTCACAGGTGCCTTAGTTTCAGGTCTCTTGTTGGACCAGCGATGCTGGAGAATTAACCGAGCAGGATAAATCACTGGTGTGAGCCTGGTTCCAGGCCAGTGTGGGGATTCCATTAGCTGCCAGCAGTGCTGTGCTCTCCTTCAGTCCCCTTCCTGGGGACTCCGGCAGGGTTTGTTCTGTGCAGATGTTTATGCGGGGGCACTGAGTAATGGCCCTGAGGGGCCTGTTGGAAGGTAGAGCCAGACAGGTGGGCAGGTGAGGTGAGACTGGCTGTGGCAGGTGGGCGGAATTCCTACTGACCCGACATCAGGAAAGCCCCACAGGCTCTGGAGACCATGCCTTGGCCTCAGGCAGGATGTGGTTTAGGGCGAGAACAGATTGGGGCAGGCTCTTGAGTGATGTGGTCTGTCCGGGCTGATGTGGCCGTGCTCAACGGAAGGAGCCCTGAAGACAAGGTCAGGGGACACTGGACTCTGTGGAATGGAAGGGGAGGCTGAGCCAGGACGGTGAGGGGTACCACTTAGGGCAGAACTCCAGACATTGCAGTCTATGTGGATGGCGCCCCCTGGAGTTGTGCAGTGTGCAGCCTGCGTGACTGCACCAGGCTGCCCTGTCCCGGGTGGGTCCTGGTTTATGGATTAGTGTTCAGACCCTTGGGAAGAAAACAGAAAGGCGTGGAGGAAAAAGCTGGAGTCTGTGGCCAGAGCAGATGGCACAGAGCCAGCTCTTCCGCGAAAGCTTAGGAAGGCGGGCAGAGTCCTCCCGGAGCCTTCTTCACTCATTTGCAGCACAGGCCTCCCTCACTGCACAGGCTCATTGGGAGGGTTGAGTGAGCTGGGCTGTGTAGACTCTTTCTAAGCTGCTGAGTATGATGGACAAGTATGTTGTCCTCAGGAGCGTGGTCCAGGCAGGCATTAGAGGCCCTCTGAGTTGCAGCCGTCCCTGGAAGAAGCACCAGGGCAGGTTTTCTGGGGTTTCTTGGGGGCTGAAGCTAGCATGCAAGAGCCACAGCCCCACATGGGTGGCTTTTCTGGGGGGAAAGGAGGTCCTCAAGGAGCTGCAGCACCTCCTTCCATGCAGTCTCCTGTTCTTGGGGACTGTGCGCCTGCAGGTGGCCAGGGCAAAGCAGACTGAGTGGCTCAGAGGAGCTGGACATTCAGGTCCTATCTGGCAGGTGTCAGTGCACAGTGGCAGCAGACCACAGCCCTGGGGCACCTGGAGCAGGTTGGCTCCTGTCTTCTCTGGTGTTAGGTGGAGGCTGAGGATGTGGGCTCTGGAACCAGCCTGAGTGTGGTTTGAATCTCTACTCCATCTCATGTTTCTGTGGCCTTGGGTGGATGCTCTACTTCTCTGGGCCTCGGTTCCTCTGCCTGTAAGACGGGGTAATAAGAGCACCTCCCTGGAGTTGGCTGTGAGAATTCGGTGAATTCAGTTGCCAAGCTGCTCTGTACAGACTAAGAACTTGGGGCAGGCAAGCGAGAAGAAGTGCCATCGGAAGTCACGTGCTTGGGGACAATTTTGTTGAGCCAGGCCTTAAGCCGAAGTCCTATTACCCTTGGAGGTCCCTGGTTCCTAAAAGCAGAGAACTGGGTGTGGCTTCCTCTGCGCCCGGGCTTTGCGCTGATGGGCTCCCTCTGTGTGTGTGGGCATGTTCCTGTCTTTTACAGCCCGAGTGAGGTGGGGCTGGGGGGCCCCTTGTTGCTCACTGCCCCAGGAACTGCTAGGGTATTTTTTCAGAGGGAAAAATAACAGCGCTAAAAGTCCTTAGAGCAAAACCCGATTAATCTCAAAGACTCACTTAAAGGAGGTGGCACAAAATGCCGATCTGCCTTCCTGGACCCTGAGACGGACGCACGCAGGGGAAGTCCCAGACACACAGGTTTCCCACCCCCACAGTGTCTCAAGCTGCACACCTGGTGGTTGCACTTTCCCCCGAGGCCTCAAGGCAGCCCCACGGAGGCACAAGGCAGCGTCTCTCTGAACTGTCACCAGCTGGTCCTGGCGCTGCAGGTTATTTGGAGAAATGGCAGGGTAGCGATCACTCTGAGTCACTTCTGTCTCCTGGGATGAATCACGTGGCTTGAGGCTGCACCTGGACTCCTGGCAGATGAAAGTTGTGCTCCATCCATCAGCATTGTGGAACCGTCCCCTGCTGCCCAGGGTTCACACGTACCGGGGCTCTAACGGGCCGGTTCGTTCCGGGGTGCCATGGTCTGGCCAGGAGGCACCTCGCGCAGTGGGTAGCTGAACTCCAGGTCCATGGCAGCTCAAGGAAAAGTGTCAGGGCACAGGCTGGGTTGGGTTTCTCTGTGGGGAAGGAGACCAGGGAACCAGGGCTGTCAGCTGGGTGTTTGAAAATCTCCTGCCTCAGATCAAGTAGCCCATGTAGATGATGATTCATCAGAGCCGAAGGAAAGATCATTTATTTAGCATTCAGCCTGTCAGACACTGAGCTCCAGGGGCCTCCTACATGTGACCTGGTTGCTACTGGGTCCCCCGTGTCCCAGTCTCCGTGGGAAGCCTCTTTCAAAGAATACAGTGTGGCACCTCCGAAGTAATTAAAGGTAGTTTGAAATCTGACCCTGTCTCTTGAGGAATATCAAAGGCAGGAAAGAATATTCCCCGTGCAGCGTGTGAATTTCTTTAGAAACACCTTTCTCCACCTTCCAGCTTTCCAATGCCTTTCACACGGTTGCTGTCCCCAAACTACTCCCTCACACGCCATCCCTAGTGCCAAATTCTCCCTGAAAACCGGCTCAGCGCTTCCTCCCCCTCCCCCCTTCCCTATTCCATAACGATGCACACGTCCGTTCCACTGCTGTCTGTTTCTCCAGGTGTCGCCCTGTTTGGGCATCAAGAACCTGGGTGATGAAATAATTCTTTGGGAAACAGGGAGATTGGTGATGGCAAAAACATCTAATTTGACACTTTTTTATTTTCACGTATGTTATTCTTAATCCTGACGTCACAGCTTGGTGTGGTCAATACTAATACCGTCACTTTACAGACGAGGAAACCGAGGCCTAAAAAGGCTTAGGGAATCAAACGCAGGTGTCTGTGACCAGGGCCCAGACTCGGGCCCACTGCGTGGGACAAGGGGGCAGCTCTACCTAAGAATGTACTTGGTGTTTTTCCCCTTCTGCTGCCCTTTTTTTTTTAAGGGCCACCTCTTCCAAGTCTTTGTATTTTCATGAATCCTCTCTCATTTTTCATTGAGTTGTGCTCCCTCCTGTGTTCCCGGGTGGGTACCTGGTTTGCATGCTGTGTTAGTCGGCTCGGGCTGCCATCACCCAATACCTGGGGGCTTAACCCAAAGTTCTTAACTCAAAGTTGTCCCAGTTCAGCTCTGGAGGCTGGAAGTACGGGATCGAGGTGCCAGCAAGGCTGGTTTCTGGTGACACCTCGCTTCCTGACTTGTAGATGGACGGACGACTTTTCGATGTGCCTTAACATCGCCTTTCCCCTGTGCGTTTGCAGAGAGAGGGAGAGAGCGAGCCATGGATAGCCCAGGTGTTTCTTCCTCCTCTTACAAGGATATCAGCCCTGGAAGATTAGGGCACCACCCTTATGACCTCATTTAACCTTAATTATCTCCTTAAAGGCCCTGTGTGCACATATATATGGTCACCAGGGGGGTTAGGGCTTCAGCATGTGCATTTTGGTGGTGGGCGGGGAGGGTACATGCAGAATTTGATCCATGGCATATACGCAGCTAAGGGTGGTGGGACCTGAAGGGACTGTGATGGGACGAGGCCAAAGGAAAGGGAGGGGAAATCTAGAGTGGGCAGGAGATGCTCAGCTAGCTCAGGGAAAGCACGGGAGAGGACAGTGGGCATTGGTGGCCACAGGAATCCTGGGCTGTGGCACCTTGACCCTCACCAGGCATGTGAGCTTGTACTTGTGATTTAACCCCTTTGAGTCTCTATTTCCTCATCTGGGAAATGTGAATAATAGTCATACCTGCGTCATTAGGTGGCTTTAAAGAGAAACTTAGGCCATTTATCTAAGGGCCTTGGCACTGGCACTGGCTCCTGCTCACTGGTGAGCAGAGGATGGGGGACCAGTGGTGGTGCTGGGCCCCAGGTCGATGCCCTGGGGTGCCAGCGCGAGGTGTGAGCTGGGGCAGTGGGTGTCTGTGCTTTAGAGAAATGAGTCTGCATGATCTAATGGGTTAGACGGAAAGAGGCTGCTGTGCTTGGCCAGGTGAGGGGGCGCTGGGGCTCGAGTGAGGGGACTGTCAGACAGCAGGGGACAGATGTGAGACTCCTGTTAGGGTCTCTCAAGGTCGCAGAGAGGCAGGGTCTGGCAAGCAAATGAGACGAGCATCCAGGGAACTGTCTCAGTCACAGACCAGGAAAGTGCTGCAGGACAGGAGCAAGTATGTGTTGAGGTGTCAGAGGCCAGAATGAGGGGGACTGGGGGGTCCCCTCCCTGCTCTTCTGACAGGCAGGTCACCACTCCAAAGCGTGGTGCTCTGGCATTCAGAGTTGGTGAGTCATTTTATTTTTTAAAATTAGATTAAACATTTTTGGGGGGCCAAGTGCAAAGTTTCTTCTGTGTGCTTTGTTATAATCAGGGTCATTTTAAAGGATGGGTGCTTGAAGCCGAAGTGCCAGTGTTTGATAAATCAGAATAATACATGGTTTCTCCCTGAGGTGCCTGGCGCCTCCCTAAAGGCGCTTCCCTACAAGCCCTGAGCGAGGACTGAGTCTGAAAGGCTGAGAGAAT
Source organism: Macrotus californicus (assembly GCA_007922815.1). Classification (NCBI taxonomy): domain Eukaryota; kingdom Metazoa; phylum Chordata; class Mammalia; order Chiroptera; family Phyllostomidae; genus Macrotus; species Macrotus californicus. Next base: position 132,850 of record VMDR010000780.1, on the reverse strand, counting down.
ACAGAGATTGAGGGTCAGACCCACCCTGGCAGATAACCAGCTCTGGAATCCCATTTTAAAGGGCCCAGGCGCTAGCCTGGGGTGGTCACGTGTTCACCTGCAAAGGCCCCAGGAGAATTTCCGTGGACTTTCATGGAAATGGGCCAGGTGCAGGTGGCCACATTTCACGGGTATGTTTGGATATTTGTATGGGCTGAATCATCCACGTCCCTTCTGAATCCTCAAGGCTTGGGGAGAGGATGCCACTTGTCAGAGATCCCTCTGCCCTTAGCCTACTGCCAGCGCAAGACAATGTCCCCGCACCTGAGGGGACTCCACCTGCACCTCCTGACCTGGCTTGTTGAAGAGGCAGGTGTTGTAGTGTTTTTTTACGCCAGGCTAGTTCCATCATGGGGAGAAAATAAGTTCCAGGTTTTCCCTGGGGCTGGGAGAAACTCAAAGTGAACTCTCTCGGAATTTCAGTGATATTTCTTGGCAGAGCCCTATCTTGGGAAGGAGGAGGCAACCCGGAGGTTTGGATCAGTGGTGGGAGGGTGGGATTTCCTGGGGTCTCACTGGCTCGAGGCCTCCTTCTTGTCCTTTGTGGAAGCCCCAGGGTCGTTTCTGTGCTCATCAGACCCTGTCTGCAGGGCCGTGTAGCTGTGTGCTTTGCTCAGCTGCTGGGCTGACTCCTGCCAGATGACCGTGATGATGCCACGCAGTGAGTGCTTCCTCTGTACAGGTCAAGGTCAACTGCTTGATACATAGCAGCTCATTTTACCTTCACAATAGCCTCGTGTAGAAAGTACTGTGCTTTCTGCCTGTTCCTGCTGTGAAAGCTGAGGTTGCCCAGAGAGGTTGTTTAACTTGTCCAAGGTCACTCAGCTAGAAATAGGTGCATTTGAATCCAGACTTTCTGACTTGAAGTGTGACTGTGCGTCAGGGAGCTTTCTTGGTGTAGCTGGCTTTAGTCTCTTGCTGTCCCTCCTTGTTCCCAAGTTACCCCAAATGTCCTTGCTGCCACACATGTGGAGCTGGAATTCCCTTCCACCTGGCCAGCTGTCACTCATTTTCAGGACCTGGCTTGGTGCCCACTTCCTGCAGGAAGCTCTCCCTGACCACCCCAAAGTCCAGGGTGGGTACCTCTCCTGGTGCCCCCATGGCATCCCTGGCTTCCTCCCAGCAGTCTGTTCACCACCCACTGTTAGAAACAGGAGTCTACTTGTCCATTTCCTCTGCAGGGCAAACAACTTGAGGATAGGGCCTGCTCACTACATGCTGGATGGGTGAATGAGGGATCGAGTAGGTGGTTGACTCGTGTCCCCGCTGCAGTGTTGGAGACGATTAGCCCTTTGTTTCTGGTCAGCGGTGCGGCCTGCTTGCTGGGTTTCTCACCCTCCTCTCCTCCCTGTGCCTCGGTTTCTCATCTGGAAGATGGGGAGAATCATAGTTCATCCTTGCAGGGTTGTCATGAGGCTTAAATGAGTGAGTGAACCCACACAAGCACCCAGAAGAGCAGAGGCACCTGTGAGCCGGGCGCTTTTCATCCTGGGAGGAGGGGCAGGCAGAGGCGCTGGCCCAGGCTGACCTACTTCTCCCCCAGGCACGGCCCTCTGGGGTGAGTGACTCAGCCTTTGAAAATCCGACTTCTTTTTTAGGGAGCTACATCATCCCCCATAAAATCAAAGATGTTAATCAAGGTTAAATGCCAACCAACTGGGGTTGGGGTTGGAGTGCTAGATAGTAAGAAAATTGCTCAGATTAAAACCAAAAGACCGTTTGCCATGGAGGACAGCAAATAAAATGGGTGTGTGAAAGTGTGTGTGTGTGTGGAGGCGGGGCTGGGGGGGTGGGGGCTCTAAACTCCAGGAAGGCAAGCTCTTTTCTGCTTCAGTTCTGTGTTCTCTCCTGTAGAGCTTCTCCAAACCTGTTCCCATTTGTCCATAGGGTCTGGTTAGGGCTCAGAGCACTGTTCGGGGAAGTCCTGCTAATAGCGCACCCCTGTGGAAACAGAAGGGCGAACCCGAGCCCTAAGCCACGAAGGCCGCTCTGGGTCATTGAGGGCTGACCCTGCTGGTCGGTTCGCATTGCTCTCTTTCGTCCTCACAATGAAGTGGGTCACAAGAACCAGCTGCCATCGCATATACTTGCCATTGTGTGGGAAGGAGACCAGGTCTTGGAGGGGCTAGGTGCCTTGCCCAAGGTCCTAAGGAGGTGAGAGGCGAAGCCAGGACTTGAACCAGGTGGTTTACTCCAGAGCCCAGATGCCCCAGCCCTTCATTTGCAGCTGATTTGAGCATAGAACTTGGTCCCAGATATCAGTGGGCAGTTGGACCCCGGCTCTGCTTAACCAGCCGCGGACCCCCATCAAACCCCTGCCAGCAGGACACGCAGGACCCCGGGCTTCCTTCAGGAATTACGTTAGGGGATGAAGAGGCAGAGATCGATTCAGAATAGCTATTGGAGCCAACAATTATCATTATTTTTTGCTACAATGGGTAAAATTTTCCTCTGTGTTCTCATTCCCCTGCTAAAAGACTCAATTGAATAAGCCAGGGACACAGCAGCGCGTGTCATTTGAAAACTGTTTAGTGTGATCACTGCTGCAGACTTTGCTGAATTTGAAAATGATAGATGGCAAACCTTCGTTTCCTCAGCTCTCTGTCCTGGCCCAGTGGTGTTTTAAAGACCAGTGGTGTGGCTAATTGCCGGTGCGTGATGCCCACGAATACACGGGTTCCCCTTTTATATAACGCATTATGCTAATCACCCCGTATTCCACTTTTCAATAAAAGGTCAGCAGAGCACTGTTTGTTCAGAATGTGCAATTTGAACTTCATGTCTGTCATTAGAGATAATCTAGGTTTCCTGTGTCAAGTAGGGTTGTCATAGAAACCAGACCCGCAAGCTCTGTTTACAGCCTTGGGAGAATAAACACTTTGCATTCATTTCTCTGGAAAGGAAGAGAAATCAGAAATCATCGAACAATCAAGTAACGTCTGAAAACAAAGCAGTGATAACCCAGAGGAGAGAACTATGTCATTCATCAAAAATCGATAACTGTCACACAATCAGTATGCTGGGGCATTCAAGCAGGTGACTTGATGGAAGTGGTAAAGTGTCTCCTCTGGGAAGAACAAGTCAGGGGAGGGGGTGTGTTATGCTGAGTACGAGTTAATGCTAATGGGTTTTATCTGAGCGATTATATCCTTGAAAAATATTTTCTGTGAATCGCGTTGAGTGTCTGATCGGGCATTTTATGCCATATATTGGACTTCCATTTATGAACCCCACAGAGCTGAGATGACTCCCCATTATGGTTTCTGTGATCTTCCTTCTGTCCTTTAAGGGCCCTCCAGGGGGAAGCAGTTGCAAGGTCCTTGGGCTTGAGCGTTTTAAGATCCTGCCTGAGTAGCGTCATCATATTTATCAATAAAAATAGAGGATGCCCAGCTACATTTGAATATTTTTTTTAACGTAAGCATGCTCCCAAAATTTCATGCGCTATGCTTATGCTGAGATGACTTGTTGCTTATTTGAAATTCAAATTTAACTGGATATCCTGTACTAAATCTGTTACTTTGTGCCTTAGGGGCCCAAGGGGATGAGGAGGTAATTCTTCCATCTCCCCTGTCAGCCTCAGGCTATGTTTCCTTTAATAGGGGAATGAGAAGTGTGGGCACAGGAGGTACGTGCATGACTAACTCTGTTAAGTCACAGTGTAATTGTGGCTCTAATTTGCTGGAGGCATCCACAAAGTCAAGTTCAAAAAAAGTCACCCACTTGGAAAGGACCAAACACCCACTCGTCACAGCTGCTCCATAGGGGTAAAGCTTCTGGGGGCTTTTCCACCTAGGGAGGGTCTGGGCCTCCACTCCTGGGGGAGGGAAAAAGCATCCCCAGTTGTTTTTGGAGCTGGTCCAGAGGGCGAACCTGAGCTTCTCTGTGGGGTGTGATGTTCAGTCTGGGCTGAAAGGGTGGGTGATGTGAACTGTGGCCCCGGCCAAGGGCAACCCCACTGTTGTAACCCCACTGTTGTAACCCCACTGTTGTAACCCCCACCCGTGCAACATAGCTCACAGAAATCTGGTGATTGGCAGAAGATGCATCACTAGACTGTTGTATCAGATTCAGGCTGATGGAGCTAAGTAAAGCCCAACACACACATACAGTTCAACAAGTGGGAATTCAGTATGCTCTGCCCTGGGTCAGGCGCTCTCGGGGACTCAAAGCCAGGTCATGGTCAGTCCTCCAGGGACTGACCTTGGCCAGTGGGAGAGAGTCAAGCACAGATGTCACTCTAGAATGAGCAGACAGGGCCAAGTGCCAGAGCAGAGGTGGAAACAAAGTGCCATGAGAATGTTGGTGGATGAAGAGATGAATTTCTCATGGTGAGTCTGGGAAGCCTTCTTGGAGGAGGGGGGATTCTCAGCTGATCTTAGAAGTGACTGTGTACTTAAATGAGATTAGTTAATACTAGAAAAATTTGTCTCTTACAAAAACACTCACTGCATTTGGAGGCCATCTGAATTCAGTATGATCCCATATCGATTCTTAACCTCAATGACGTCCGCAAAACCCTATTTCTAGATAAGGTCACATTCCGAGTTTCCAGGTGGACATGAGTTTTTGGAGGACACTGTTCAACCCACTAGAGTTACCAGTGATTAAAACTTGGTAGATTTCACAAAGTATAGAGATTTCTGACTTCTCTTGAAAAATCAGCTGGCCCCAGTGGGCCTGCAGTAGGCTGGGGTGGAGGGGCAGCTAGTCCTTTTCCCAGGCATGTCCTCTCCAGGCACTTGGGTGCTCTGTTCAGTTCTTCACCTGCCCAGGCCCTGCTTTTGAGTTCAGGTGAAGCAGTCACACCAGAGGCTGGAATCTGCTTCCTGCTCTCTCTCCTTCTCAATGCCTCTTCACGACAGGAACTCACTGATTCTATGCATGAACCGCTGGTTAACAGTATTTATTTCCAGAGTCAGAAGTATTTGATTCCAATTAGGAACATCGAATGGAAACTCATGCAGCATCAAAAATGCAGGTCAGGTAATAATTGAGAGCCTGTGATACAGGACAGGGCGGGAGAGTGCGGGCTCCCGGATCAGCCAAGCCATGCAGCGCCTGCTCTGATCCCTGTGGGGTCCTGGGTTCATAACTCAGTCCTAGCTAGCCTCAGTTTCACACCTGTGAAATGGGTATAATAGCAGTTCCTTTCAAGGTTGTGAGGACTTGGAGTACTGTGTGTAGAGCGCTAAGCCACGTCCAGGAATGTAATAGAGGCTTAATAAGTGTATGGTGAATAAATGATGAATGAACCATTTCTTTGAACTTTGTATCACTTCCAGCTGAAATAGGAGAAATAGTTCAGATGCAAATAATAATCTCCAAACCACACCGACGACATCAGAAAAGAATGTTCCAAGAAAGATTCTCCTTGGTCCTGCGGTGCAATAAACTAGGCATTTTTCAGTCAAAAGGGAATTCACTCCAAGATCAAGATGTAGCAATTCCAAAAGTAAAAATAATGACAAACATCGATGGTTATTCCAACAGATGGGAAGTTTACATAATTAGGCAGCAAAAGAAAGTATTTTTTCGAGCATCTCAGATAGCATTTCCAGTTGTGTGTGTTCTAAAAGAAGTTAAGAGGTGCCCTATAAAAAAAGGTTCCTGGTTGATTTTAGAAAAATACTCAAATATAAAAGTTTTCTTTATGGCAGGATTTTCCAGAGCCTTTAATATGTTAACATGTAGCATGAATTTCTTAAATGCAGATAGAGTATGAAGTATTTTCCAAATATATTTTGCCTTTCACGCAACTCTTTATTGGAGCTAGATTGCCTGAAACACAGCACTGGGTGATTTTTGATGAATATAGTCCCCCACCAAATGACAGATTCTTACAGGTTTTAGGAGGGTTCTAATCCTGGGCGGAGCTGTCTGGCTTCGAAGTCCTATGCTCTTGGTTATGAAATGGCAGACTGATCAGAGGGCTTTGGGTATGGAAGGAAAGACACCAGGCATTGAGCCTGAGAGATGTCACCTTTAAGGCAATTGGTGAGAGATTCCTGCAGGCTACCTACCGACTGCCTGAACAGGAGGGGTTGGGGAGAGCCAGGGCAGGGGTTCAGCTACCCCAAACAGGCTCTCATCTCTCTCTGCTTCCAGGTCTTTGAGGGCCAAATCTAATCTTCAGACTAGCTCCCAGCAGCACCTCCTGAAGTGCTTGAGTACAGATGGAGCTCCCTGGAGCCTGGGGCCAGGGTTTGCCTGTTTCTCAAGCTCTCACTTATAGTCTTATCTCTCTGTCACTAAACTCCACCCACTTGTTCTGCCCAGTAACCCTCTCCACACATACTCAAGGACTCACACAAAATTTGACTTTAAGCCCTTAGACTTTACCTGTAAGTCATCCTTTGTCATTTCTCTACTCATGTCTCTTGGCAATCGGTCACATTAACTTTCCTAGCTGCAAGGGAGGCAGCAAAATTATTTTACCTTGGTTGTCCTTGTGCCCACCTAAAAAAGGGCTGTCTTAAGAAGGGAGAAGGGGGTTACTGGGAGGTAACTAGCAACCTGCTACAATATCCCTTACTTTACTTTGGACAACATACTCTTTTTTGTTTGTTTTATTTCTCTTAATTAAAAATTCCATACATGCTCATTGCTGAAAATCTGAAAAATATTGACAATTTTCAAAAAGAGAAGAGCTATCAATGAGCACTAATCCTCCTTCCTAGAGATAACCATTATTAGCACTGTATATAAATTTCCCCTTCCCCCAATTTGAGGTCATATCTTTTTTTTTTTAAGGTTTTATTTATTTATTTTTAGATAGAAGGGAAGGGAGGGAGAAAGAGAGGGAGAGAAACATCAATGTGTGGTTGCCTTTCACACGCCCCCCACTGGGGACCTGGCCCACAATCTAGGCATGTGCCCTGACTGGGAATCGAACAAGTGACCCTTTGGTTCGCAGGCCAGCACCCAATTCACTGAGCCACAGAAGCCAGGACTGAGGTCATATCTTAAGTTTGATTTTATATGCTGTTTTTTCATTTTTTGCATGTTATTAAGAACTTCTTCACAAATATTTTTAACAATGACATGAAATTCTATCACATGGCTATAATTACACATACCATAATTTAGTTAGTCATTCCCCTAATGGATATTGAAATTTTTAGCAATTTTTTATTATTAACAATAAAGAAAATTGCCTGGGCTTTGACCTCATTTTGGCTCATTTTTCTCAGGCTTGATTTCTAGAAGCAGAATTACTGGTTCACTTGGGCTGACATTTGAGAGTATTTTGATATATAATGCCAAATCGCTTTCCTGGAAGCTGATTCACCTCACTTTCCCCATGATTGAGAAGAAATACAGGTTTAAAAAAATAATCTTGGCCTTTTGTGATGGTGGTGGGCGATTGATTGAAACGTTCTCCCTGTGGGCACAGTATTTACATAAAGTATTTGGAATTTTTCTACCCTATCTTCCCCCATTTATGTATTTGCTTATTTATTCAACCGTTTATTTATACCAGTGTGGACTCATGGATGTTTTCTGCACAAGTTACACATGTATATTTTTATAACAGCTTTATTGACACACAGCGCAAACTCACCCATTTAAAGTATACAAGCCAATGGTTGTTTACTATATCTAGAGTTGACGACCATAGCCACAACTAATTTTAGGACATATTCATCACCACAAAAAGAGACCTTGTATGCATCAGTAGTCACTACCCACTTTCTCCTGACCCCCCCCCCTCCAGCTTTAGGCAACTACTTTCTGTCTCCATAGATTTGCTTCTTCTGAACATTTCATGTTAATGGAATCACATAATATGTGGTCTTTGGAGGCAAGCTTCTTTCACTTAGCATAACGTTTTCATATTTCATCCCTGCTCTAGCATGTATCAGCATTTCATTTCTTTTCATTGCCAATTGTATCTTATTGTGGGGATAGACCACATTTTATTTCATTCTTTCGTCAGTTGAGGGATATTTCTGTTGTTGCCACTTTTTGGCTCTTATGAATAGCGCTGCTATAAACACTCATGTTCAGGTTTTTGTGTGGACATATGCTTTTAATTTCTCTTGGGTGTATATAACTAGGAATGGCATTGCTGAGTGGTACGTGTGAAGTGCTCTCTCGTTGTGGTTGTGATTTGCATTTCCCTGATGTCTAATGACGTTGAGCATCTTCTAATGTGCTGGTTGGCCATTTGTATATCTTTGGAGAAATGTCTGTTTTGATCCTTTCATAATTATAAACTGTGTTAATTGTCATTTTCTTATGGAGTCATAAACGTTTTTTTCATATATTCTAGATAAAGTCCCTTATCAGATACGCAAGTTGCAAATATTTTCTCCCATTCTGTGGATTGTCTTTTCATTTTCCCAGGAGGCAGATGGCGTGGTGGTGCACCTCCTGGACTCTGGAGCCAGACACGCCTGGGTTCATTTTCTCGATGCTGTGCTTTGAAGCACAACATTGTTGACTTTGATGAAGTCGAATTGACTTGTTTTTCCTTCTGTTGCTTGGGTGCTCTTGGTATCACACTCAAGAAGCCTCACTGTAGTTTCAGTTTACGTTTCTGTAATGACTGATGACATTGCCCTTCCTTTCCTGTGTTTATTTGTCATCGCATACTATCTCTGGTGAAATGTCCATTTGTGTCTTTTGCCCGTTTTAAAATTAGATTATTTGTCCTTTTTACCTTTGGTTCATTCTATATTCTAGATGGTAGTCCTTTGTTGGATATGTGTTCTGCAAATATTTTCTCTTACTCTGTACCTTGTGCTTTTATCTTCTTAACAGGGTCTGTTACAGAGCAGAAGTTTTTAATTTTGGTGAAAACTCCAGTTTGCGAGTTTTTCTTTTTATGGATCATGCTTTGGTATCAAATCTGAGAACTGTTTGTGTAGTCCTGGATCCTGAAGATTTTCTCCTGTTTTCTGAAAGGCTTACAGTTTTATGTTTTACACTTAAGTCCATGGTCCATTTTGATTTAATTTTTATATAAGGTATGAGACTTAACTAGATGTCCATTTTTTTGGCCTATGGATGCACAATTGCTCTAGCATGGTTTATTTAAAAGACTATGGTCCCTTCATCAAATTGCATTTGCACCTTTGTCAAAAAATCAGTTGGACATATTTGTGTGAGTATGCTTCTGAGTTCTCTATTCTGTTTTGTTGTTTTTAGAGGATTTTATTTATTTATTTTCAGAGCGAGAGGAAGGAAAGGAGAAAGGGAGAGAACTATCAATGTGTGGTTGCCTCTTATGTGCCCCCAGTTGGAGACCTGGACTGCAACCCAGGCATGTGCCCTGACTGGGAGTCGAACCAGTGCCCCTTTGGATCACGGGCTGGCACTCAATCCACTAAGCCACACCAGCCAGGGCTGTATTTTGTAGTTTATTGATTTACATGTCTATCTTTCCATCAATACCACACAGTCTTGATTACAGTAGCTTTGTTCTTTTTCAGAATTGTTTCAGCTCATATAGTTCCTCTGCTTTTCCATATAAACTTTAGAATAACCTTGTCTATATCTATAAATTTTTTTTCCTGGGATTTGAAAGTAATCGCCTTAAATTACTTGCATATCAGTTTTGGGACAATTGACATCTTTCTTGTGTTGGGTCTTCCAGTCCAAACATGCTGTGTCTCTTCTTTTATTTAGAAATTCTTTAATTTCTTTCATCAGCATTTATAGTTTTCAACATGTAGTCCCGTCCATACTTTGTTAGATTAATGCCTAAGTATTTTAATTTGGGGGAGCAATTTAAAATGATACTGTACTTTTTACTTTGGTGTGTGCATGTTCATTGGTAGTATCTAGAAATACAATCAATTTTTGTACATTTATCTCATTTCCTACAACCTTGCCAAGATCATTGATTAGTTCTAGGAGTTTCTGTAGATTCCTTTTAATTTTCTATGTACACAATCCTGTCATCTGCAAATAGAGACTGTTTCATTTCTTCCTTTCCTATTTATAAGAATTTTGTTTCGTTTTCTTGCCGTATTGCCCTGGCGAGAACATTTAGCCCTATGTTGAATAAGAGTGACAAGAGTGAATATTCTTGCTTCGTTCCCAGTTTTAGAGAGAAAATGTCAATCTTTCACTGTTCAATATAAGGTTTTTGTGGATGTGCTGTATCAAATTGAGGAAGTTCCCTCTATTCCTATTTTGCTGAGAGTTTTTAACATAAGTGTGGTTTGAATTTGGTAAAGTGATTTTTTGTATCAGTTGAGATGATCATGTGATCATTCGTTTTTAGCTCATGAATAGGGTGGATTATACTGATTGATTTTGCAGCCTTGTCTCATGCAATAAACCTCAGTTGGCCTTAGCGTGGGATTCTGATTATATGTTGCTGGATTCTATTTGCTCGTGTTTTGTTAGGAATTTTTGTGTCTATATTCATGAGGGATATTGGTCTGTAGTTTCCTCTTTTTGTATTGTCTTTATCTGGTTTTGGTATTGAGGTAATAGCAGCTTCACAGAATGAACTGGGAGTTGTTTCCCCTCTTCTGTGTTCTTGCAGAGATTGCATAGCATTAGTGTTAATTTTTCTTTAAATATTTTGTAGAATTCACCAATGAAACCATCTGGATCTAGAGATTCCTGGGTTCCTCGCCCCCCCCCCCCGCCGCCTTTTTTGGAGGGGAGTTTAAATTATAAATTAAATTTTCTTAATAGTCAGAGGGCTACTCATATGATCCCTTTCAGATCAGATGAGTTGTGGTCGTTTATGGTTTTCGAGGAAGTAGCCCATTTCATGTAAGCCGTCACATTTATGTGTGCAGGGCTGGTCGCAGGTTCCCTTTTGATCCTTTTGCTGTCTGCAGGGTCTGAGAAATAAATATTCTCTCTTTCATGCCTCATATTGACAGTTTGTGTCTTTTCTCTTTCTTTTCTCATTTGTCAATATTACTAGTGGTTTGTCAATTCTATTGATCTTTCCAAAGAAGTAGGTCTTTGTTTTGTTGGTTTCCTCTATTGCTTTTCTTGTTTATCAATTTCATTTATTTCTACTCCTGGCTTCATTATTTTCTTTATTCTTCTTGTTTGGGGTTTATTTTGCTCTTTTTTCCTAGGTTCTTGAGGTGGGAGTTTAGATGATTGGTTTGAGACTTTTCCTGTTTTCTCTGTATTTAGCATGTACGTTTCTTTCTTAAAACCGCTTTAGCCAGGTCCCCAAATTTTTGGTATAGTGTATTTTTATCTTCAATGAGCTCAATCTATTTTTAAACTTCCCTTGAGACTGCCTCTTTTATTTTTGATTTATTTAGAAGTATGTCCTTAATTTCCTGAAGGATATGTTTGCTGGGTATGAGATTCTAGGTTAACAGTCCTTTCTTTCACCAACTGAAAAATGTTGTGCTACTCCCTGCTTGCCTCCCTGGGTTCTGAAGAGAAACCCGCAGTTATTCTGTTTTCCCCTGAAGGTAGGGTGTCGTTTTCCACTGGCCACTTTTTTTCTGTGTCTTTAGTCTTAACAACTTTATTCATTTTTTTCTTTTGAATATTTATTTTATTTGTAGAGAGCGGGGAAGGGAGGGAGATGGAGAGGGAGAGAAACACCGATGTGAGAGTAAAACATCGACTGATTGACTCTTGTATGTGCCCCGACTGGGACTGAACATGCAACCCAGGCATGTGCCCCAGCCAGGAGTTGAACTGGCAACCCTTCAGTTGGTGGGATGACGCCCAACCAACTGAGCCACACCAGTCGGGGCTAGTTTTGACCATTTTAATTATGATGTGTCCCTATGTGGATTTCTTTGGGTTTATCCTATTTGGGATTTACTCATCTTCTCAAATTTTGGCTAAATTTGAGAAGTTTTCAAATTTGAGAAGCTATTGTTTATTTGAGTATCTTGTCAGCCTCATGCTCTTTCTCCTGTCCTGTGCAATAGTGATGCCGTGAATGCTGGATATCTTATTGTACTATAGGTCCCTGAGGCACTGTTCTGTTTTGTTTTTTAAGTCTATTTTGTTTCTGTTGTTCAGGCTGGGTAATTTCTGTTATTCCTTCATCCAGTTCACTGATTCTTTCCTCTGTATCCCACTTTACAATTGAGCCCATCCACTAAGCTTTTATTTCAGTTCCAAAATTTCTGGTTCTTCTTTATATATTCTCTTTCTTTGCTGAGACTTTCTATCATTTCATTAGCTTCAGGTGCCATTTGTAATTGCTCACTGAAGCATTTTTATCATGGTCGCTTTTAAATCTTTGTCACACAATTCTAACATTCCTTTCATCTTGGTGTTGACATCTATTGCTTGTCTTTTTTGAATTTGGTTTGAGCTCTTCCTGGGTCTTGGTGTAATGAGTGATTTTTGGCTGAGACCTGGGCATTTTTATAATATGCTATGAGACTCTGCATCTTATTTAAAGCTTTTGTTTTGGCTGGATTTCTCTGACCCCACTTCAGTAGGGGAAGTTGTAGTGCTCTTGTGTTACTGCCGGGTGGAGGTAGAAGTCCAGGTTTCTTAGTTTGTATTTGTTGACAGATAAGGCAGAGGGCTCCTTGTTACTGCTGGTTAGGAGTTCTGGCTCCCATGTAGTCCTCACAGACACTGCAGGGGCTCATTACCACCATGCAGGGATGGGATACAAGCCCTGGGTCCCTCCTTGGTCTTCTCTGATACCATCTGGGGAGGGGTGTGGGGACACCTTGTTACAGCTTCAAGAGGGTGAAAATCTAGGCTTCCACTTGGTCTTTGCTGGTAGGGTTAGAGGTGGGACCACAAATTTTACTGGTGATGACTGGAGTGGTTGTTGGCTATAAAAGTGTTCTGCCTTGCTAGGCTGGTCTTTCCAGCCCTTTGGCTAGAGAGAGCAGGCTCTTTTTTTTTTTTTTCTGTGCATGTGTTTCTGGGTTGTTGGCTCTTCTACTCCATGACTGGGATATACGAAGCAACAAGGAAACCCAGGAAACTCAGTGTCATTCCTTGGATACCGAGGTCTACCTTTTTCCCTTTACTTTGCAGTCTACTTACGTGTTTTACACATGATGTTTAAGGCTTTTAGTTGGACATAGTAGAAGAATTAGGGAAACATAGGTCTGTTCCATCTTCTGAGAAGTGGAAGTTCTGGGCTCATGGTTATTTTATACTTGAGGTTCTAATCTAATACTACTTTTTTTTTTTTTCTCAAAATTTTCTGGCTATAGTCATTGGGAGTATCTTTTCTTTTTTACATCAGAATCCACCTGAGCTGCTTCAGTTGCCAGGGAAAGAAGGACCCTCATGGAACGGCAGACCTCAGTTTCATTGCGGGAGGAGAGACTTGGCTTCCTTCAAGCCCTTCTTCCATCTGACAGCCTCAGCAGAGGCCTGACGGGAAGCCAATTCTGTGGCTCCCCCAAGAGCTGTCCTACATAAACTGGAGGTGGGCTAATAAGATGGTCACCGAGCAAAGGCCCAGACCCCTCCCTTTCCTTCCTGGAGCCTGGATTCTCCCTGTTCGATTCTGACAATTCTTCCTCCCATCTTAGCTTGTGAAGAAATGGGATACAGCCAAGGTGGTCACTTATCTGGGGCGACAGCAAGTAAACATGAAGAATGTGCTGGGGAACACAAAAGAACAGGGATCAGAAAAGCTTTTCCTTTCAACCTAAATCATGATGTTCGGGGCGTCGGCTAGAGTTTCCCAGGTTATTTGTAACTGTCCATCCCTGTTAGGGGATATATGTTTTATCTAAAAATAGGTAATCTTCCTAATCAAATGATAAATGTGTGTGTCCCAAATGGAAGCCCCATAGTTAGCCATCTCGTTAGAGATGTTCGGGTGCATAATGGAAATATTACCAGCACGACACTGGATCAGATGCTTGAAGATACTCAGTGTTTGGCTGTCAGGGCTCTTTGAGTTTTTTTGGTGGAAGACCCTTCATGTTAGCAGGAGGCAGCCCTTTCAAGCCAAGTCCTCTTAGAATGGTATTCAAGGTACTTCCTTCTAGCAGCTGATGATTATGTGTGGGAGGTTATATTGTGATCCTTTGGAATTTATGTTGCATTTAGCCAGCATCTGGCTCTTTATTTCCAATCCTTCGTGAGGGATCCCAATGGGGCATCTCAGCCCCAGACTTAGTGGGTGTGTAGTACTCATTTCTTATTCACACAGAGGGAAATTCACAGAATGTTGCAGCCGGCAAAAACTAATGATTACTTCTCAACCCTAGGTGCTATTTAGAAACCTCTTGAAAAATAAAAAAATACTAGTGCCTAGGCTCCACTTTCCAGTGATTCTGACTTTTTACACCAACCTGGAAAAATAGGTAGTGTTATTATGTCCATTCCACAGATAGAGACCCCGAGGCCCAGGTGAACTTTCTCCCAGACCCCATAATTGCCTATGGTGGGGTAGGCTTTGAATCTAGAAGATCTGAGTGTGGAGACCCAGATCTTAATCAACTTACTACCTGCAGGTGGGCCTTGACATGTGTCGGTTTCCCTCTACACCAGCGCTTCTCCAGGTGGGCTGAAGGTTAGACTCACCTAGGGAGGGTTTTACTAACTTGGACACCTGGACCCCACCCTCTGAGACTGTTTAATTGGTCTAGGGTGGGGTCCGCGCACTGATGGGCTTTTTAATGTTGCAAGGTGACTTGAAGGGGCATCCAGGGTCAGGAACAACTATAGGCTCACTCATGTTAACCACCTTCCACTTTCCAGAAACAGACCCCACTGCCCGGAGGTACAGGTGAGCTAGAGGCAGTGCCCAGCATCCTCAGGGGCTGCCTGGTTTTCTCACAAAAGGGCATCTGACTGAATTAGACCCTTAATCTTTTCTTAAAATCTGTTTACTTTTTGGGTTTACATTACATTGAAAATATTTTTAAACTGGTTAAGAATGTTAAGAAATTGAGAGATTTCATATGAAAGTCCTGATTTCAGAATCCGCATCAGAATACCTGGTAACACTTGGCTGGGGCTGAGCAGGGGCTGCTGCCTTGTGGTAGGGCTGTCCTCTCCAATCAGACCTGTCCCCTCTGCCCGCCAATCCCTGCCCCGAGGGCTTGGCAGTCCTCAGCCTCTGCATTCCTGCCGTTACTGTCCTGTGATGTTCCACATCATGAACATCTGGGTACTTGTCTTAACTGATCTTCTAGATTGCAAACGCCTTAAGGTTTTCAACCTGGGGGCCAGTCTGCCTCCTAGGAGGGCCAGTTGTCACACTGGGAGTGGAGGGGCAGTGCTACTGGTGTCCAGTGGGTAGAGGTCATAGATGTTGCTCACCATCCCATAATGCACAGGACAGCCCCCTCTCCCAACTAGGAATTATCTGGCCCTGAAGGTCACTTGTGCTGAGGTTGAGAAACTCCACCTTAAGGGTAGTGTCTGTGCCTCTTGCTCATCTCTGAACTTTCCAGCCTGGTAGCACAGAGGAGATAGTCAATTAAATGTCTGCTGGCGGCCTGACTGATGTCAGACTACGTTGGCTTTCTCCTGGCTCCTGCTGGGTTTCAGCCTAACACATCGGTGCTTTCCTCTGTGTGCACCATATGGCCCTGCAATAAATGAGTGAGTCAATAAAAAGCCTGCCATATGCGAAGTAAGTGATCTTATGAATGAAATCCAGAGCAGGGACAGACTTATTTCATCCAAAGAGAGAGGCTAATTAAACACAGGATTGCAGGGAGCACATTTGAGAACTAAGGCGCCCTGCTGCCGGAAGTCTCATTGCTCGTCCCTTGAGACACGTCGTAGTAAGAGGGAGGGAGTCCTACTTGTGTTTTTAATGGTCAAAGGTGTCCTTAAAAAATCAGTCCTTTCATGAACTGGGTGAGGAACAATACTGACCTAGTGGGATGTTTCAGGTGGCATAAATTAATTCTAAATTGCTGCATATCATCTGCCTGGTGTCCAGCGCCCCTACCTTTGCAAGGAAAGGGTCTGCAGGAGCTGATAATTAGTCCAAGCTGGGGCGTGCTGAATTAAGGCTCCATGTCACGCTTTTGGTGACCATTTGGGAATGTGAGCCATGTCAGACTTAGCTGGCCACCACTATGTCTGCCTTGCAGTGTCCACGATGAAGTGACAAATTTAGGGTGACCAACTAACCACCCAGGTTTGCCTCGGACTGTCCTAGTTTCAATGCTGAAACCCTGTGACCCAGGAAATCCCTCCATAGGATGTGAAAAGTCCTGATTTTCAGTGGTGAGTATAGAAGGTTGTAAGAAAAGTACAAAACCTATCCTGTAGCCCCAGATATAGGCTGGAACCAGTGTTGTTTTTGTGTCACATGAATGTAGAATAGGTCATCGGCCTTCTGTAGTTGCTATGGCTGCTTGTTCCCCCGATCAATCTGGCTCAGATTTATCAATTTCATTAATGTTTCCTTGATTTTCTCTATTGTTTTTCTATTTTCTCTTTCATTGATTTCTGACATTTCTTAGTTTCCTTCTACTTGCTAGGTTTAATCTGCTCTTCTTTACCTAGCTTCTCAAGGTGGGAGATGAGGTCATTGATTGGAGACCTTTCTTTCCTAGTACAGGTGTTTAGTGCTAGAGACTCCCCCTTGTGCACTATGTTAGTGGTACCTAACAAATTTTTATATCTCATTTTAGTTCACTTCACAGTACTTTCTATTTCCTTATGGTATTTTCTTTGACCTTTGAGTTATTTAGAAATGTGTCATTTAAGCTCCAAACATTTGAAGACTTTCCAGAGATCTTCCCGTTATTGATTCCTAATTAAGTTCTGTTGTGGAAGGAGAATATACATTGTGACTTGAATTTTAAATTTACTGAGACTTGTTTTATGGACCAGAATCTTGGTAAACGTCCTGTGTGCTCATGAAAAGAATGTGTGCCCTGCTGTTGTGAAGTTTTCGGTAAATATCAGTTCGATCAAGTTGATTGATTGTGTCTAGTCTTCTCTGGCCTTTCTGATTTTCTGCCCTCTTGTTCTATCAGTTACTGAGAGAGGGGTATTGAAATATTTAACTATATTAGTATATTTCTCTATTTCTCCTTTAAGGTCTATTTTTTTCATGTATTTTAAAACTTTGCTATCAGGGGCATAAACATTTAGGATTGTTAATTCATCTGATGAATCAATCCATTTATCATTAGGAAATGCTGTTCTTCATTCCTGGTAATATTCTTTGCTCTCAAATCTGTTGTGTTGGCCAAAAAGTCCATTTCGTTTTTTCCATAAAATAAAAGACACATTTTTCATTTTCACCAATAACTATTGATTCAGATATTTTGAGTATGTCGGCTGTCTCCTGTGTGGTATAAGGTTGATTGTTCTCAGTTAATGTCTCAATTTGATCGCTGTCAACTTCAACTTGTCTACTCAACCGTGCAGCATCGTCCAGCGAGAAAGCTCCAGCACAAAACCTCGCAAACACTTTTGACACGTTCAGTCAGTCACAGCACCTCCTCCACACACTGCACAAATCTTTTTTCTTTTTTCGCATTTCAGTTGCATTTTTACCTTTCTTGAAATAATAAAGCACAATGTGCTGAAAATGTTGCATATTTTCTTCCATCTTCAATATTAAAATGGCTACACAAAAATTCACCAATTTTGTTAAGTTTTTTAAAAAATGCACACTGATATGACAGTTGTCACAGTACAGTCTAATAAAACTGTTTTGAATGAAGTTAAAGACAACTAAGTGCTACTAGAGCCAGCTTACAGAAAAAAACGAAATGAACTTTTTGGCCAATGCAATACTTTATCTGATGTGAAATAGCCAATATAATCCAAGGAACTGTGAGATAACACATTTGTTTGGCTGTAGGACTCCAAGTCTGTGATAGTTGTGCAGCGGTAGAAAACCAGCACACCAGGTAGAGAGTTCAGGCTTGGAGGGTTTTCTCTGTACTTTAAAGGTGTAATCCCACTTTCCTCCTGCTTGCATTGTTTCTGAGGAGAAATCTGCTATCATTCATCTCTTTTTTCCTGTGTATGTAGCACTTTTTAAAAAGCTGGCCACTTTTAAGATTTTTTTCTTTATAATTAATTTTGAATAACTTGACTACAGTGTGTCTCGGGATCATTTTTTTAAAAGATTTTATTTATTTATTTATTTTTAGAGAGGGAGAAGGGAAGGAGAAAGAGAGGGAGAGAAACATCAGTGTGTGGCTGCCTCCCATGTGCCCCCCTCTGGGGACGCGGACCGCAACCCAGGCACGTGCCCTGATTGGGAACCAAACTGGCGACCCTTTAGTTTGCAGGCCGTCACCCAATCCACTGAGCCACACCAGCCAGGGCAGGATCGTTTTCTTTATATGTTTTGTGTTTAGGTGTGTTGAGCTTCTTGGATCTGTGGGTTTATAATTGTCATTAAATTGGAAAATTTCATTCATGATTTCTTTAAGTATTTTCTTGTGTGATTCTTGCCCTCCTTTCTCTTCCCCTTTGGGGACTCAGTCACACCTGCCGTAGTTTGTTGTAAGTTGTTTCATAGCTCATTTTAAAACACTTTTTTCTATTTTTCATTTTGGATAGTTTCTATTGTTATCTTAAGTTTACAAAATCTTCTGTGATGTTTAGTTTGCCATTTATCTCAGTGGATCTGTTTTTTTTTTAAATATTTTATTTATTTATTTTTAGAGAGGGGAAGGGAAGGAGAAAGAGAAGTACAGAAACATCAAGGTGTGGTTGCCTCTTGTGCACCCCTTACTGGGGCCTGGCCTGTTACCCAGGCATGTGCCCTGATTGGGAATCGAACCAGAGACCATTTAATTTGCAGACCAGTGCTCAATCCATTGAGCCACACCAGCCAGGGCTCAGTGGATCTATTTTTAATCTCAAACATTAGAGTTTTAATCTTTCGATTTTGGTCTTTTTTTTATATCTTCCAAGTCTCTACTTAACTTCTCAAACACATGAAATAAGTTTAACATGATCTTAGTGTTCTCATTTGATAAGTCTAATAACCATGTCAGTTCTGGGCAAGTGGAAGCCCCAATAACCCCATATCACGGCTGTTATTCTTCTGTTCCTTTGAACGCCTGGTAAATTTTCATTGGATTCCAGACATTTGACTTTTACCTTTCATGTGCTGGATGTTTTGTTTTCCTGTAAATATGATTGAGCACTGTTCTGGGGTTCAGTGATATTACTTGAGAACATTTGATCCTCTTGAGTCTTGCTTTTAAGGTTTGTTAGGCAGGACCAGGGCTCGCTCAGTTTAGTTTGGCGTAATTATTCCCCCGCACTGAAGCAAGGCACTTGCCTTGTGAATTATGAGGGTTTCCTGTCTGGTGGGACAGGCACCATTCCCGGTCCTGCTGAGCGCCGTGTGCTGTTCCCTCTGATCCTGGCGGGTTGTCCATTCCCCACTCTTGGGCAACTTCCTTGCACGCTGTGCTGATCAGCACTTTGCTAAACACTCCCTGGGGACCTTCTGCAGGTGTCTGGTCTCCTCTTTGTGAAGCTCTCTCCTCTCTGGGACTTCTCCCTATGCACCCTTGCTGCTCTGTCTCCCTGGATTCTTGGTTCTGTCTCCTCAACTCAGGGCTTCTCTTGGGTGCTGCCTGGATTCTCCCTCTTAGTGCTGAAGTCTGGAAACTGCCAAGGCAGCAAGCTGGACCACTTTGGGGTCACCTGGTCTCTTTCCTGACTTTCTGGGACCTCGGTCTTTCATTGTCTAGAGTTTAGTCTCTTGAAAACTGTTGTTTCAAACATTTCGTCCATTTTTTAAATTGTTTCAGGCAGGAAGGTATATCTGGTTGCCTTTTTCCACCTGGGCTGGAAGCAGAAGTCCAAATCTGTTTAATACGCTCATATTTCCCCTACATTCGGATTTAAACTCACCATGATTGCAAGAATTAGAGCACTTCGCTGTCTTCCTCCTCTTATCTGATCTGCGTTCCCACAGTATTTGCATGACCTCTATGCTTTCCCCTGAAGTCTGTGACTTAATACATTCTATTTTTACTCACTAATCTTGATTGACTTTCATCCTCTAATGCAGTAAGTTTCTCTTCTGACCAAAACCGTCTGACACACACAAAATGCGTTTCTTCTTCATCCTCTCACCCGTCAACCAAGGACTGGCAGTGCTGCTGGCTGCAGTGAGCTGGATTGTTCCCCCCACCCCCCATTCATACATACTGAAGCCCTAACTCCATGCATTTGGAGGTGGGGCTTTGGGGAAGTCACTCCATTTAGATGACAGTGGGACCCCACAATGGGGTTAGTGCCGGTCCGAGAAGAGCTCTCTGTTCCCACGTGTTCCACGTGCACGTGCACACACTGAGGAAAGGCTGTATGAAGACATGTAGAAACGTTGGTCATCTGTAAGCCAGGAAGAGCTCTCAGCAGAGGCCAAGCCCTGCTGGACCTTGATCTTGGACTTTGCAGCCTCTAGAACAGTGAGAAAATAGCTTTCTGTTGTTTAAGCCACCCAGCCTATGGTCTTTTGTTCTGGCGGCCTGAGCAGACTACCACCCTGCCATCTTCATGCAAACCTTTGCTCTCTCCCTGTCTGCCTGCTCACGCTGCGCGCTCCTGGGGTTTTTCTCCCCTTCAAGCTATTCTACAGCTTGCCCACCAGTGTGTTTCTTCCTCTCCTGTCCATATTATCCCCAGCACTACGCTAGGCCACACCTTCCTCACCCTGGCCTGTGATAGGCCTTCATTTTCTAGGTCCTCTGTTCTACACAGGACACCACGGCAATCCTATAAAGCAGTTCTGATCATGGGGCACCTCCTCTCAGATGCCTTCAGGGGCTCCCACTGTCCTCAGAAATGGTGTTGCAAGTTTTTGTGTTCTTTCCTCCAGAATCCTTCTTCAGTCTGCCAGCTGGAGAGATTTTCTCTTCTGTGCCCCCACAAGGCGTTTGTTCTCTCCCCCAGTCCTTGCCTATGTGTCACCTCCCTGCTTTTCATCAGCTCTGAGCTGCCCTCTCCTCACTGGCCTGCGCACTCCTGGAAGGTGCGCGGGGACCGGAGCATCTCACAGAGCCTCACGCACATCAGGTGCCCACCGAATGCCCACAACAGGAATTCAAATTTCTGTTAATGATCTAGATTTTCAAATGGCATTAGAAGAATTTTTCAGAGAAAAGTAGAAAACCACCACAATAACCCTCCCCTATACAATGCATCTTCTTTTTGCAGTCTTTCAGTCTTTGTGTATTTTCAGAGCTATATTCACAGTGAACATACAAATCAAAGTTCTTTTTAAAAAACATACAACCTTGCACATTTCCCCCAATATCTAGCTTTAGCATTGTAAGTGACTGTAATATCCCATTAACTAGAAGTATAATAACTTACTAGGTTGCATTAAGATTTATTGGATTCAAAC
The DNA here is from genome assembly GCA_007922815.1 of Macrotus californicus. Lineage (NCBI taxonomy): Eukaryota > Metazoa > Chordata > Mammalia > Chiroptera > Phyllostomidae > Macrotus > Macrotus californicus. The sequence continues at coordinate 111,573 of VMDR010000780.1, read as the reverse complement.
CTGTAGAAATGTAACCTGATATCAAGTGTCTCCTTGTTCAGGGGACCTGACTGTTTTGGTTCCACACGGGGCCTCACATTAATGTAGTTTAAGCCGTTCACTGGTTTCTATAAGAAATACAAGTGAACCAAGCACTTTTTGGCCCTTTGGACGTCTGTGGGTCTAGGAAGGGATCACGTTGTATGGCATAGAGCCTTTTACTTCAAAAGTCCTCGTTAACCGTAATTTCTCTCTGGAGAACCCCGCCACTGCCCCTTCCCATACCCAGGGTCCCTCCTTCCTTCTTAGTTTCCCTGGAAGTTTAAATGTCTCATCCTTGTTTTATGCAGAGCAAGTCACTTTGCCCTAGCAACCTCTTCCAGGGTGTAGAACCAAACTCAGTAAAACAGAGTCTTGCAGTGATGGGACTTACCTTCCCAGGTGGTCACAAAGCGTGAGGGTGACAGATTACATCCTTCCAGTCACTCCCTACCTGAGCTATGGAAGGGATGGGAAGCTCTGTCAAAGGGTGGGGGGCTGCTGATGCATCTTTGAAGGTGTTGGCAGGGCCTGCCTTTTGGCATATGGGAAGGGGCACTGTGGACGAGTGGGCACTTTCATGGCAGTGCAGAAACTGGGAATGGGGTTCACGGTGCCAGGGTATTGCTAAGGCAAGTGTTGCTCTCAAGGAAGCCAAGATGCCTCCTTGTCTTCCAGGAGCAGCTGGTACAGGTTGAATGGTCTCTTTCCTGGTCTCCATCTTCTAGGGGAAACAGTGTCTTGGTAGTACTGGACTCCCACTCTTCATGGCCAGGTTTGGGGATCCTCCAGGTGGAAGAAACCAGGTCTTACTGACCCAAACAAGGAGCCTATGGCTCGCATTGCTGGAAGGGCCCCGTGATAGCTCGTGGGATGGCTAAGAGCTACAACAACTAGGTTCCAGGCTGAAATTATACTTAAAATGGCTGCGACTTGCTCCCTCCCCTGCAGGCCCCCTCTCATCTCATGCTTGGGTATTCTCTCCAGCTGAAAACAGGCTTTTTTTCCCTCCATGTTTTAGGGCAGGTGGCCACTGGCAGACCCACCTCTGTGTTATTTGGCACCAGGACCTTCAGCTCCATATAAAGTCTTGGTAAGTCTTAGGGGTAGGCTTACTGGTCCAGCCTGAGGATCATGGCCTCCTCCCCCAGGGGAATTGGATAGTGTGATGGGTCATAAGTCCCAGGTGTGGAGGTAAATAGCGGAAGAGGGGAGACTGGACAGGCTGAGCATCAGTTAAACAATCCTGTTCCATAGCACTGGCTTAGTCCTTCCTGCATCCGGGAAGTGGCTGCTCCTCCTGGTAACTCACTTTTGAGTTGATGTCTCTGTGGACCCTGAACCCAGTTCCAGAGCATAAAACCTCACTTACCTCCCTTGCTTAAGCTCAGGTGTGATTCTAACCATTTTGAAACTCCCTACTGGACGTCATCGACAGGAATGGGGACATATGACCCCTGTCACACACAGCACCTTTTTGCCCCTTCGTGTGAAGGTGTTCAGTCTTTGCATATACATTTCATATGGTGTCCGTGTGTGTGATCAGTCATGTCTGTACTTGTGGGAAGGGCAGTCTGGATTATGATAATGTCCAATTCCTGATTTATATCTTAAATAATCCAAGCGTTCGTGTGAATGATTAAGCTTCTGACTACAGACAAACAAAACCCACTCAGGGAGGTTTAGATAGGAATGACTTGCTGGGAAATCCAGCTCGCCCACGGAATGGCCGGATGGCTAAAGAGACAGACTGGAAGCTGTCCTCCAGGAGTGATGCCCAAAGCCACGCTGCTGAACTGGGCCACCAAGAGAGCTGCTGCCTCTCCGTGGTCAGGACGCTGCTGAGTGAGGACGCTGCCTGCCCCAGCCCCTGCCCCTGCCTCAGCCCCAGAACTGTTCCATCTCTGCTCAGGATGTGCCAGCAAAGTGGACACATGTAATTCCTTCCCAACTGAAAGTCTCACGCGAGCACCTCTCTCCATCAATTAGTTTTCGATCAAGGTCTTGTGCAAGTACAAGTGACTACTGGACCTAAATCACACCTAGACCTCCAGCAGTAAGGGAGTTTAGGAAAGCCAGTGTGAGAACTTTCCAGCCTCTGTGCAGGAGAAGGGAGGTGAGGGATGGGACCGAGGTTAGATGAGCATCTTCTCTGTTTGGATTCCCTGTAACGCCTCACATAGAGAAGAGGCTTGGCGAATGTTGGCTCAGATGTGTGTGTGTGTGTTGTAGACTGAATATTTGTGTTCCTCCCAAAGTCATGTTAAATTCTATGCCTTCGTGTGATGGTATCCAGAGGTTGTACCTTTGGTAGGCAACTAAGTCATGAGGCTGAAGCCCTCTTGAACAAGATTAATGTTCTTATAAAAGAGACCCAAGAGACTCCCTCATCCCTTCTGCCATGCGAGGACACGGTGAGAAGACAGTCATTTTTGAACCAGGAAGTGGGCCCCCACCAGTCACTGAATCTGCCAGCACCTTGATTTTCGACTTCTCAGACTCCATAGCAGTGAGAAATAAATGTCTGATGTTTGGAAGCCACCCAATCCCTAGTCTTTTTGTTACGGTGGCCCAAATACACTAAGATAGCGAGCAACTGGATGGAAACAGAAAGCGCTGGACTAGCAGTGAGCCGACCCTAATTCTGAGTAAGGTCCCTTACCTAGCTGGGCATCACTTTCTTCATCCTGACGGACTTGGGATTTAACCTAAGGGTCTGGAAGGCCCCTCCCAGCTTGAATAGTCCACGATCCTCTGATTTTCTTATGACATCTGAGAGACAGAGAAGAAAACGCTGGACTTCACTGGAGGTCCATGAAGAAGCTTTGTTTTTGATTTATTGATGCTTATTTCCCTAAAAGGATCTGAGGAGATGGATGATCTTTACATAGTTTTGCATTATATTTACACACCAATGCATGCCTTTACCTAAGGGACAGTGGCTATCTCTTTAAAAGTATAAACTTGTTAGTGTCTAACAAAAGCCTGCGGAGTTTCCTTCTGTTGCTACCTATAGCAGGACACATCTGGCTTGATCCCTATCTGGATGGAAACATCCTGTGGATAAAACACGTAAAGAAAATATGACTCAGGGACATGGTATAACCTGTGCCCCGAATGATCTTTCGGTAGAAATTTCATTCTGTTTCTAGTTCTTTGGAGTTATAGGGACTGTGTCTTTCAGGCAGAGAAAGTCATTAATCAAGAGAAGGGCCTCTTAATCCTTCTCCCAATTTTAATGAGACACTGCAAACTGCCTTTCGCTGGTGAACAGCAGGTATCACCTGGGTGTCAGTAGCCGGCCTCGGTGGCGTGTTTGCCATGGTGCTGTGTACCCAGTTCCTCCCCAGCCTAGTCCCGCCTGACTGTCACGAGGGGCAGAAATGGGCCAAGATGGCTTTGCAGTCTCTCTCCAATGGCAGGCTGACAAGGGAGGGTGTGGACACTAGCATGTGGGGTAGGCCCTTAGACATCAGGCCCCGATCCTAGAGTAGTCCCTAAGCAGAATTTCCAAAGTACAGATTATGTTCCAGAAACAGAACTTCACTGTCAGCGTATGGGGGTCCTCCCTCCTCTGCTGAGCCCAGAACTGCAAACCTGGTGGGCTGGTGGTGAGAACTGGCGTCTCCCTCCCTGCCCCTGCTCCTACAGGCCAGTAGCTGTGCTGGTTGCCAGGGAGACAGCGATGTATAAGAGGCAGTTGCTTCCCATCTGCAAGAAGCCCAAAGGATAGGAGTGACAGGTGTGTTTTTGACCCACCTGATTATTAGAAGGTGCTCTTACCCTCCGTGTTTACAACAACCACTATCTCTAGACCAGCGCGTGCCCTCCATGCTTTCTGTGAGCAAGGCCGTCTGCACTCTGTCCTTTGGCCCTGGAGTGCTTTGGCCTCTGGTCATCAGGCTGTCTGGGTGCACAGCCCAGCCTGCCTCCTTGCAGTTAGTGAATGCCAGTGTCTGTACAGAGGTTGGCCTGGTGTGATCCAGTAGTCACCTTCCATGTCATCCCATAGGTGAGTTCCTGCTGAGGGCTGCCACTGAGATCCGTGTGGGCCTTAGAGGAAGGGCACAGAGGGCAGTCCAGGTTTGGGTGGCTGGGAAACACCCCTGACCAGTGGATTTGCAGCAGGGAATAATGGATTCATGAATATTCATGTCCTTGAATTAATCCTTGAACCAAATTGAAAGTTTTCCTTTCCAATCCTGCTCTTTCCTCATAGGAAGTCTAGAAAAGAGGAAAGAGAGAGAGAGAGAGAGAACAAACCCCATAAATCAGTAAATGAAGAGTAAATTCTAGGGGGAGGGGGCTAAAGCTTTTGTGTCTCGGGGACTCTGGAGCACCCATGGAGGGAAGTTTCCTTCCAGAGTCAACCACCTGCCTCTAGGAACTGAGCAACCCTGGGCTCTTCCTGGGCCCGGCTTGCACAGGGTTACCTGCACTGGCCACTCCTGGGGAGGGACTGGCTGCTCTGATTAGATGGATTTTGATACAAAATTTCTTAATGATTGGCAGAGGGAGAGGGGAAGGCTGAGGGTGAGGAAAATTCTCTCCAGTTCATGTCTCTCCCTGCAAGGTTATAGAAGTTGAGGGTATTTGTCTCCTGTTGCTGCTGTAACAAATTACCACAAACTTAGAGGCTTAAGGCAACACAAATCTATTTTCTTACAATCCTAGAGGTCAGGACTGCTAACACCAAGGTGGCAGCAGGGCTGAATGCCTTCCGGAGATTCCGGGGGAGAAACTGTTTCCTTGCTGTTTCTAGCTTCCAGAGGCTGCCTGCATTCCTTGGCTTGGGGCCCACCCGCCGCTTCCAAGTCAGGGGTGCAGCCTTTCAGAGCTCTCGCTCAGCTTCCGTTGTCACGTGCCTTCTCTCTCCTCACCTTTCTGCTGCCTTCTTATAAGGACCTTGTGATCACCTTGGCCAGCGTGAATGAATCTCCCCATCTCAAGATCCTTGATCATACCTGTGAAGTCCCTTTTGCCATGGAAGCCTACCATAGTCACAGATTCTGGGGAGTAGGACACAGGCATCTTTGGGGTCCATTCTCCAGCCGGGCACACAGGGCACGTGGCTCAGTGCTTTCTGAAGGAATGACCTACAATGTCCTGGCTTTCCGAGGGTGGGGACGAAGACGTCAGCTCTGCAGCCTACCCACCTTCAGTCATGAGAAGGTGTATTTTTTCCCTCCTATATCCGTTGGGGTTCTGTGGAAGGTTTCATTTGAAGAAAAGTTTGAAAGCCACTGATTTAGTCCAACCCCTTTAGGGGCCCAGAGAAGGAAGGTGATTTTTCCAATAACAAGCAGCTAAAAATGGCAGACCCAGTGCTAAATGTTGGTCTCTTGTCGCGTAGTCATGTGCCCTTTCCAGTGGCCCCTCTCCGGGATAAAACGGCCACCAAATTAAGAAGGTGTGCGTGTGTGCGCACACAGTTGTTGTTACCAAGATCCTGAGTATAAGGCAGAGAGGCATTGCTTTTTGTCCCCATTACGGTGAGACAGGCCCTGTGTTCCTAGTGTGCCGCCAGGAAGGGCCCCAAACCTGGCTGAGGCCTTCAAACAGGCCCCCTCGCTTGGCCTTTTCTCTCCTGTTCTCTCCTGTCCCCTTCTCTGGCTCTGGCCAATTGGAATTGGTGGCCAGTCAGACACTCAGCCGCATTCCTGCTCTGGGGCTCTGGGCTACAGATCGTCATTAAATTAACTCTGTAGATTTTCCGTGTGAGCCAGGAGGCAGTGACTCAGGGGACGCGACAGGACTCCGGAGCTGTCATTCGCTCTCCCAAACCCAGCTCAGAGCTGCTGCCCTGAGCGCCTGGAGACGTGATAATTCAGTCGCGGGAGCACTGCCTCCTGCAGCCGGAGCTGAGCCCAGACACATCGTCCAACCTCCCGTCGGCCAGACGGATTTGTGAAATGGAACAATTAAATTTAAAGCGAGCTGTCTGAACTGATTTTTCCCCTTCATCCTCAGCCAGTTCGGCAAACCCTCTTCCCGGCATTGTCTTCATTAGTGGCCGAGACAGCCCGGACAGGACTCAAATGGCTGGCTCCAGATTGTGCGCGCTGCGCCCTGAAACCCCCGCTCCTATTACGCCCACCACCTGCCTGTGCCTGTTGGCGTCCCCTTCCTGACTTCTCCAAAGTCAAAAGCTCAGGGGTGTGCCCTGTCATTGCAGGGGCGGGGTAGCTGAGTCTAGCTTGCACAGCTGTGCTGGGCCCCACAGGGGTGGGGGTAGGGGTGGGGGCAGCGTTTGCTTCCAGCCCATTGTGAATGGCGCCCCCTGGAGGTACGCAGGCAGTGCTCGGTTGGGGCTCCTCTCAGACCAGAAAGAAGGGATTCATTCTGACTCTTCTGTGTCTGGTGCTCAGCGGTGATGGGAAGGAAGAGAAAGGGCCTTTTCCTCCCCTAGGTGAGAAGGCCCGTTCATCAGTCTGGTATGTGGACACTGGTGCGATGCCCCTCTCGTCAAGGCTCATCACATCTGTCTGGGATGAAAGCCCAGGGGCAGAAAGAACAGCCAAAAGACAGGAGCCTGCAAGTGATGTAGCTTCTTTGACAGACCACAGGTCAGTACTTGGCCCAGAGGGGAAGGAGGGACTCAGAGCACGCAGTGAAAGGAGTGAGTCAGGCCGAGTCTCTGTTGTTCCTGGTCACATAACTCCTGGGCACGACACAGTACCGGGCCCGCAGCAATTGCTTAATAATGGTCTGATGATTATGTAAGAATAGTAGCTAGATCCTCAGCTCTTCAAGGTCAGAGCCATGTTGTCTTCACCTCTATATTGCAAGAGCTCAGAATAGCCTTGGTATGCAGTAGATGCTCAATAAAGATGTATTAAATAAGTCACCCTGGCTGATGTGGCTCAGTGGATTGAACGCCGCCCTGAGAACCAAAGGGTCGCCGGTTTGATTCCCAATCAGGGCATGTGCCTGGGTTGCAGGCCAGGTCCCCAGTAGGGGGCGCACAAGAGGTGATCACACATTGATGTTTCTCTCCCTCTCTTTCTCCCTCCCTTCCCCTCTGTCTAAAAATAAATACACAAAATCTTTTTAAAAAAAGATGTATTAAATAAGTCAATATAACTGGGGGCAAGATGGCTGGGTCTCGAAACAGAGTCCGTAACTCCCCAACTTAGTAGTTGTTTTGGGAAATGAAAGGAAACCATCCTTACCAGGACTTTTGGCGAAGCTGAGGGAAGTTCTAGGAGTGAGGACTGTATTTCCACACTGGGTCGGGTGTCAGGGAACTCAGGGTCCAGTTCCCATTGTGTGTTGTTGGTTGAGCCCCCTCCCCTCCTCCCCCTTCCCTCTTCTTTCCTCTTCATTTTCCCCTTTGATAAAGGAGAGGGTTGGGCCAGTTGGTCTCCATGGCCCCATCTAGCTCCAACGCCTTGAGGAAGCTTAAGGTCCTCTAATGAAGCCCGAGGCCCAGGAGCACAGCTGCGGTGCTGGCTTCTCATCCCGGCTCTGTGGCTATGTAAAAAGTTGTCAGACTCCTAGTGCTCAGTTTTAGCGTCTGGAAAATGAGCATAAAAGTAGTATCCACCTCATAGGGTGACACCCCTGTGAGAATTAGATGAGCAAACACAAATGTCAGGTGCTTAGGATAGTGTCTGGTGGAGCTCAGGTGCCCACTTGCTATAATGTTTTATTTTCCTTATTGTGTTTTTGAATGTGCTTTTTATAGATATGAGATTACTGGATCGAAAGTTGGAAGGTTTTTATGGCTCTTGAAATGTTTTGACAACTTGCTTTTGAAAAGATTGTGCCTCCTTCCATCTCATCCGCAAGGCCGGAGCAGCAGCTGGCTGCTTTTTCCTGTCTTCCTGCAGAGTGTTCACAACACAGGTCCTAGGAGATGCAAACGATAATGGACTTCTTCTCTGGGTTTTTGGATCCTCCCTCTACCCACCCCCACTCAGTTCAGTCCTCTGCTCCCAGTGCAAAAGGCTCTCTTTTGCCTTGAGCGTGCCCCAGGCTGCTTGGCACTGCGTTTTTCTATAATTATTTTGTGCCACACTGATTTCTTGAGACATTAACTTATGCTTTGTTCTCACCGTGATTACTATCATTCCCACCCCATTTCAAGATGGCAGTCAAGCTGGTTCCTACCCGTTGGCAGGTTTTGTGTTGCAAGGCATCATGGGACCTGCAGGCAGTGTTGGGCAGGCAGGGCAAGGGCAAGGAAACGATGGAGGGGCCTAACCTGATTGTTGGGGTTGCCTGTCAAGCTCTAGCTGTTGAAGCTCTCGGAGAGGGGGCCAGGGCAGTAGGTGGTGATGTAGAGTCATTAGGAATTAATGGATCTGTGTTGAGGGAAGGATCTCTGTTCGTGGCTCTGAGCGTGAAGCCTGGGCCCTGGTCAGAGGTCCCAGGTTCAGGGTGGGGCCTGCTTTGGAGGGCGTGAGGAAACCAGGAAGGTCTTAGAGCAGACACACAGGCCTAGGAGTTACCTGCAGTCATGGGAAGAGGGCAGGAGGGGATGGTGGGACTTGGGACCTGGAAATGGCCCTGTCCCGGCTCCTGGCTCTGGCAGGCTTGCAGGTTGTCACTCCAGGCCACGCTGGCAGGTGGCCTGGAGTCACCCCAGTCATGGTCATTGTAATTCCAGCCTTGGTCCTTGCTGTAGACCAGGGGTGTGAAACTCATTTTCACCGGAAGCCACATCACCCTCGCGGTTGCCTTTAAAGGGCCAAAATAATTTTAGGACTGTATAAATGTAACAACTCCTTTACTGTTAAGGAGTTGAAATTACATTCGGCCCTTTGAAGGCAACCACAAGGCTGATGTGGCCCCTGGTGAAAATGAGTTTGACACCCCTGCTGTAGATGGTAGCAAGATGACTGGAGAAGGGGAAGGCCCAACCATTTGTCAGGACCAATAACTGTGGTGGGTGTGACTGCTGTCCCCACAAACTTGCGTGTGTGAGAAATGCCCCAGCGCCTCTTTAAAACCAGATTAGCTTTGACTCTGAGCCCCTCCTCCTTCTTGGCAGGTGAGGACTCCTGCCCGGATCAGCTCCTTACCCTGCCGCAGGGCCGTGTGCAGTTCCCCGGGTCTCGTGTTGAGCAAAAGCACCTTTAGGCTTTACTGCTGCCCAGGCTTGGCCTTGGGAGTCCCTGCGCCTCATCTGACCCCCGCGCCAGTCCCTGAGCCATCTTCACAGTCACTCCCTCCAAAGGTATTCCGGGTGGTTTTGGCTTTGCATCCAGAAACTGCACACTTCTGTCTTCCTGCTCAGCGTGGATAAGCAATCTCTTGTGCCCCAATCTCCTGTTCCCCGTTCTCCAAACAGGCTCAGCTCTCTCATCTCACCTCCTGGATCCACTAGCACCAGCCACTCCGAGAGCTCACAGGAGCCAGGACAGAGAGTTTCCGCAGACAGCCTCTCTTTCAGCCCTGGACACGCAAGCTGCCTTTGAGCCAAGGGGACACTCAGGCCCTGGCTCGGAGCGCCAGGCGGGGCTGCGAGAAAAGTACAGCGAGAACAAAATGCAGATTAAGGTTTTAATAAATGGCCTTGCACCCCAGCATCAACCATTCTGGACATATGGTAGGACTTTCATAAATTCATGCCAACTGATTGACAATTCAGGCTCCCCAGCCCCCCACCCCCAAATCCCCTGAAATTACAGGAAAAGGGAGGCTTTTGTATTTTTTGGTTTTGTATGGGGAGCAGAAGACCTGAGGTAGTCTGTGGCACTCTTTACACACATTGAATTCAACGTGTGCTGTGCAGAACTGTCTTGGAGGCTGCGAGCTGGTGAAAAGCTTTATAATTAAGTTAATATTACATTTTCATTTCAGGTTCTAAAACTGAGAGACCTTTAGCCCTGCCCCTCCAAAAACCCCTCAAATCCACCACTAAATTATAGTCAACCCAGCACTGATTTAAAAGAACAGCATGAAATCATTCATACGGCATCAGTCCCAACAAATCCAAATCATTTATTCGCAAGTCGTTTAGTAGCTAATTACATGCTGCATAATGTAAAAAATGCAGCCGGGCCCCATTAAGAATAAGTCCAATTGTTTGCAAGGCACGTTACAGAAACGCAAGTCGGCGTGCTCCCGTGCTCAGTGACTGCGCACCCAGGCCCTCGGCAAGTGAAAGACCTGGACATGGAACCGCTGTTTTCATAACAGTCCTGTTACCTTTAATGACCATTTTCTTCCCTTCAGTTCAGCAAAGTATGGAAATACTGCTTTCCTTTTTGGTGCCATTTTCCCACTGTGATATTTTTCCCCATTAAAAGCCCCAAGAGAGTGTTTCTCCATCCACTTATTTGCTACTGCCAAAGGAGATCAAAAATTTATGAAAAAACTCAACTGTCAATCACCAAGAAATATGCAGTTGTTTCAGGCTGGTGTTTTAAACAGACGTGTTTTCATGGCAGAAACTTGCTCCTATTTTCTGAACAGGGGTGGAGGGATGTTTTTGCTTCTCTGGGCAGCTCCTAGGAACACCTGTTCTAACATGCAGAGGTGAATTTCCACTCATGGGGCCCTGACATCCGGCTGAATTAAATGCCCTGTTGCTGCCCTGTGGTGCATCCGTTAGTGATGGGACTGGGGGTGCTCAGAGTAATTTCTCTTCCAGCCTCACAAAGCCCATCATTCCAGGACATTCCACTGGGATGCTGAGCAGTAAGTGACAGAAGGGCTTGGGAGAGAGGAGAAAATAGATGATCCTGTCCCCTCAATAATACAGGGGAGATAGATAAAGGGAAGTAGGTGGTCATGTTCTTGAAAGATAAACAATTGACTGCCTGTCACAAATAATTGATGACCGAGATCCTAAGGAATGTGGCCATGATAAAAAATACACGCAGAAGTGTACACACGCTGTCCTGTCCTGACAGATCGTTGCTTTTCTCTTGGCAGGAATCTTTGCAGGATCAAATTAGAAGCACTATTTGCTAAAGGCAATATCCTCTGCTCTCGGCTTGTGAGAGCTCGGCTCCTCGTCCCCGGGGAGCCTTCGTTTGACTTTCATCCTGATATCGAAGGTGAGCCTCACATTTCATGGTAAGTGCACGCAGCCCTCGGCCCACATGGAAATAACTACCTGCGGTGCAAGTTCCATTCACCACAAGGGCCAGGAGCGAGCCGGTCTGATTCCTTTAACTTCCGTATCAGTGAACCGAAGTTGTTTGAAACGGCTCTTTGTCGGATCCTTCCTGAAGTGCATTCGCTTGCTTTGCTGTCTTGCTGGTGTTGAGAACACTGTCATGAACAGAACTGAACTCCTAGAGTAAGAAGGCTTCCTGCAGCTCCGCGCGGCTCAGAGGGCAAGGCTGAGACTGGCAGATGGGGGCTGTGGGATGCTGATGTCAACTCCCAGGGCAGTGAACTTCCTACCCTGGAGTGCTTCCCGAGAACTGAAAGGCTGGGCTGCCAGGGGAAGTAGGTGGTGAGTCCCCTGGTTACCAGGGGAACAGTCGGTGGAGCGGGGTGAACTCTTGGAAGGGCTACTTATCAGTTGGCATCACTGAGTCACAAGCCTTTAAATGTGGTGACCCCGTGACCTACTGAGCATATGCCCTCATCCTTACAGGTATAGCGCAAGAAGACCCGACTTGCAACCCTCAGCACTGAGGGTGTTTTTGTGGTGCTGAAATCGTTTTGCTTGCTCACTGCTGCTCTTGCTGGGGAGGTGGGGATCCAGTGACTGCTGGGTGGTCTAACCCTGGGGCATGTGTCCACACTGGCTCCCAGAGTTTCCCCAGGGGATTAAGCTTCACTTGCCTGCAGTGGCAGCTGGCTGGATAAAGCACCATGTGCTGAGCTAGGGCTAGGGCTAGGGCTAGGGCTAGGGCTAGGGCTAGGGAGGCCTCCCTTCTCTGTCTCACACATTCCTCATGCCCCCTCTTCTACTCTGTGCCCTTCACCTCTCAAATGCACTACCTAGCCTTATCCCAGGGTCTGCTTCTGGGGGAGCCCCAAAGAAGATAATGACACTCTGTCCAAGATAACACAGGGGCCCGTGAACTGACAATGGGGCATATTTGAAGTCAGGAGTGGTGAACACGGTCCTGAACTCCCAGGCACCATATTGCGAAGGACCTTCTTGGTTGTGAGGAGAACAGAAATAATTCTCTGACAATCTGTGCCTGCTGTCCCCATACCCTTTGTCTTTGCACCTGGGCCCCCGCTGGCCCAACCATCTGCCCTGCTGCGGGCTACCCACTGCCATTAGGCCAGTGTTCCAGGAGACGATGCCCCGGCTTTGTTTCTTATGACCCGTCTCCATCTCATACGCCCACTGCTTCAGAGCTGAGGATCCTACACTTGGCACCGTGGTCCTTCAGGGTGCCATGGGCCAACTTCCTGTTCTTGGATAGTCCTGAGATGGCTCTTTGCCCATTCGGGCCTTCTCTCCCCTCTTCCTGAGACAGCTGTCCATTCTGGCTTTTTTCCCTTTAGCAGCCAGAGTGTGATACTGAGGAGATTGCAAGGCCAAAGAAGCACCATTCTGAATGTTGCCTTTTATTTTTTTACTGTAGCTTTAAGGGCAGAAGCAACAGCAGACTAGGTTCAATATGACCTGGCCTCCACGGGAAATGCATGCTTTTAGATTACATTGTGTGCACCTCCTTATTTTCAAAGTCCAGAGATGCGTCACAGAGCCCTCCTGGTTCATGGAAGCTCCCCAGCGCTGAATGTCCATGAGCTCCCACACTCGAAGTTTGAGAATGTTTCTGTGTTTATGAATGTCATGGGCAACGCTCGTCTCTGGTGTTTTCATAGCATGACTGGCTCTGAGTCAGCTTCTTGTTCAAGGTCTGGGGGAGAAATGCTTGAATCAAACACAGTAAGGCAACTGTAAGTGCAGTGCTGTTAAGGAGCGGCTGGCTTTCAGGGTCTTGCCACTAAAATGTGTGGATGGCACGTTTCTGGCTGTGCCATGGGCCTCCCCCACTGCTGGTGCATCTGAATGGGAGGACCCAGCCTGCTTGTGTCATCACGATGGGCGGCCCTTCGAATGGTGTTGCCTGTGCCACCTCGTTGTAGGCTGAGAGAGTCTGACTTCCCCACCAGCTAGTGAGTCTCTCCAGTATTACTTGCCTTGCCTGTTCTCAAGAGCCTTATCTGAGGTGTGAACTTCAGCATGTTGACATCGTGCCAGTGAGGAAGGAGCCCCTCGTTTCTGTCAGTTGGGACAGGAGTTTTCTTTGGCTTCCAGTCATCTGCTAGAAGGTGCCCAGCACGCTGGCCATTTAAACCTGTAAAAACAGCAAAGCGTTCAAATGAACGTTAAAAAACATTTTATAAAAAATCCCTTAAACTTCCCCCTTCCCAAGACAACTCTTTGTGTGTGTGTGTGTGTGTGTGTGTGTGTGTGTGTGTGGGTGCGCTCATGCGCGTGTGCTGTCGGGCCAGCCCCCCCATCAAACACAGCCTTTTCTCTTCATATTCTAGCGGAAACGAATTTCCATGTTCCTGCAGACACTTCTCAGTGGCCCTTGTCACGGCTGCTGGATCTCACTCGGTGTGCGGTTGTATGAGCCTGACCCAGCTCGTTGGTGATGGGGTGGGGGTGGGGGTCAATCCTGGGTCACTGCGATGGACATCTTCACAAGGAAAACGTTTGCTTTGATTTTTTAAAAATTTTATTTACTTTTAGAGAGAGGGGAAGGGAGGGAGGGAGAAAGAGAGGGAGAGAAACATCGATTGGTTTCCTTTCTCACACCCCCAGCTGGGGATGTGGCCTGCAGCCCAGCCATGTGCCCTGACTGGGAATCGAACTGGCGACCTTTCGATTCGCAGGCCGGCGCTCAGTCTGCTGAGCCACACCAGCCAGGGCGTTTGCTTTGATTTAATGTTCCCTCAGCGTGTAGTCCAGGAGTGTAGTCCTTATTGGGCCAAAGGGCGAAGATGTTGGTCTGGCTTTGGATAACTATTTCTGTATTGCTTTCCAAAAGGGTGAGTCAGTGTACCCCTCCATCCCACGGGCGCTGTGCACCTGCTAGATCCACGTGTGCAGAAACAGTCTGTAAGGATCCCCAGCTCTCTGTTCCCCCAAATCATCCCTGACCTCCGAGGAAGAGTTAGAAATGACATCTTCAACCAGAAAACCCTGGCATCACAGGTGACCTGGCAAAGGCCCTACGTGCCCCCCCCAAAGGTTAAAGGTGACGGTCATGGAGTTCACTTGGCTCCAGGCAGAGCCGGCTCTGTCACTTCGTTGTTTTGCTTAGTTCTTATCACAACTCTCCAAGGCCGGTATTTCTCATCCCTGTTTGAAGATGAGAAAACCGAGGCTGAGAGGTAACTTGTCTCAGGCGAGTGTCAGGATTGGAATTTTGGTCTGCCTTGGTTTGTAGAAACAAACAACCGTGAGGCTAGGGTGTTACATGTGTAGGTGAAGGAAGTACCAAAAAGATCATTGGAGGCTTCAGTGCATCTTTGAGAACAAGGACTGGGGCTGTGGCTGTGGGTGACAGACAGTCTGAGTGAGGGGCAGCCTGAGCCAGATGCAGTCTAGACCTACAAGCTGAGGTGCAAAAGAGGTCAGAAGCACACTGTCAAAGGGTATGGCTGGCCCAGGGAGCCCAATGTCAGCCAACAATCCTCAAGTGCTATAGTGCTGAGTAAGCCTCTAATTGGGGAAGTTGATCTAGTCTGGGGAGTCAGGAAAGGCTTCCTGGAGGAGGTGTTTGAGTTGCAATTCAAAGGGTAACATTAACTAGAAGAAGAGCATTCTGCGAGAGGTGGGAAACCATTCTAGCAGGGGAAGTAGTGTGTGCAAAGGCCCTGTGGCTGGGGAGAACTCAGCACTTTTGGGAAACGGAGAGAAGGCTGGTATGGCTACAGTGCAGAACAGGCAGCCTTGTGTCCTCAGTGGTACCAGTTTCCATGGGAAGGCAGAGCAGGGGCCACAGGGGTGCCCCCCTCTTGAAGGGGCTCCAGATGGTGATAAAAGCACAGGCTGAGGGTGGTGAGCTGTTAGAGAGTACGGCAGATACAGTACCTCGGCTTCTCCAAGCACGTTCCTGCCCTCCTTCATTCAGGAGGTTGGAAAGCTGCACACCACATTTTCCAGGCTCCCAGATAGCTGGCGTTCTGGGTGGGCAGTCCTTTCCATCAGCCACGATGGCATACGATGCGGACCAATTTGGACCTGGGAAGTGTGGCAAAGACCTCCTCCCTGCCCCTTCAGGCTGTTTTCTGGTGTTAAACAAGGTCATGGAAGTGTGAGGATTTCTGCAGCCTTGTGGCAACAGCCTCCTGGCTCTAGAGAGTGAGTCAGGTGGCAATAGCAGCGGAGGTGACCCCCCAGGGTGCAGGTTCCCGCAGGGTCAGTTCCATTTGTCTGAGGAGTCATCCTGGAGGCCAGCTTAGAACAGCTCTGATAGCCCTTCCAGCACCATGAGCATCTAATTCCAGGTATGAAATCTCTTCCCATGAAAAGGCTGTACTGGATGCTGATGACGCTCCACCCCCTACCACCTGGGCTCACCTGCAGCTGTGACCCACAGCTCCCAGCTTCCCTCACAAAGGGCCTGAGCCAACCTTGCTCTCTGATTGAGGGCTTTCCCCACTCATTCTGCTAAACCCAGGGGCAGTGGCAGGTGAAGGTGTCAATGCCCTGGGGGATGTTCAGCCAATGGGGGATAGCAGGTAAGTGGGAAAATTCCAGGACATGCTCTGCATGATTTTTCAGCGGGTCCCCAGTGAGACTGGCCACCCCTTGCCCACATGGGTAACCACTCATTATTGTACTCCTTTCTGAGTTTTCCCCTATCCGGCCTCACTTTTCCCTATTGCCTCACTGGTGCCTCATGGGATCACCACCTCCCCAATAAACCACCTGCACCTCAACCCTTGTTCCTGGGTCTGCTGTGAGCTCCAGCTAAGGCCAATAAATCCCTTTCATAGTCTATATGTTTTTTTTGCATTACAAATCTGACTAGGATAGGGAAGCACAAAAGACTAATTTGCAAACACCGGTATTGATACTTATTAACCAAGTCAAACATGTTCCAAGCAATCACATGACTGTGTTTCGAAATTAGGTCCCCAGGCTTTCGGCTTCTTAGTAACATGATTGCAATCCTAACCTATTAAAATAAACTGCTCAAACTGTGTATCCATCCATCCATCCATCTGTCCAGCCAACCATCATTTAGCAAGCCTGTGCCTGGGCCCAGCATTATGCTAGGAGTTGAGGATACAGAAACTGATTAGACTGTCTGCCTGCAAGTTACTCAGGGTATGATTGATTGAATCCTATAGCAAATGCGATTCTGCCATTCGGAGTACCGCTCTGATCTCTGCATAATACAGTTAGCACAGCCATATGAACTCAATGCTAATGCCAACTAGCGGTCTTATCATATGAACAGACGAATCATAACATTTTCCACTACCCTGGAAAGTGTCTCCGACGTTCAGACTGTGTCTCTATTTTATTAAAACGCCCTGTATTAAAACGCCACTTCTAAGCAACTAAATTTAGTTTGAGAAACTGCTCTGAACTTGGAGTCATTAAATGTAGCCTTTTTTTATATGTGCGTGTGACAGAGAAAAATTACAGCCAGCAGTGTCTGTATTGAAAATCCTGCATTCGATTGCCATCAGTTGCTAATAATACATCATAATTATTCTTATAGGGTTAAGCTTTTCTCTTTCCTCTTCCACCTGCCTCGTCGAGATAACCTCTAAGGATGTCCTGAAAGATGGTGAGGCTGGAATTCAAAAGCTTTCATGACTGCCGAGCTCCCCATGCAATTCATTACGTTGAAAAGGTGGGGAAGAGAGGGTTGTCTGCGCAGATAATGACCGTGCCATTTCCGGGCCTTCCTCCTTGCAGCCGCAGCTTGGAGGCAGCCTGTGAACCAGTTTCATCGAGCAGACCCTGCTCGTGTCTCAGATGCTGTGGGGGAAAGGGGTTGTGTCAGGTTTAAGCAGAACCAGGCTGAGATCCTGGTAGCAAGGGCCAGAGGCGGGGGTGGGGGTGGGGGTGGGGTAGGGAGGTGGCTGGGATCTGCAGCCAGCCTCATCCCCAGAGTGCTTGCTGCTGGGGATCTGAGGTGCGGTTCTGCTGTCATCAGTGTCGAGGGGGATCGAGCCAGAGTGAGGGGGGGCCTGGAGCAGGAGATTGACTCCTAGCCCCAGGCCACAGCCCTGGGCTTTCTCTGCATTCCCAGCTGTGAGCCCAGGGCCAGGCCAAGTAGGAGTTCAGGAACTGTTAGTTATCACTGAGAAAGCACTGGTATAAGATTGTATGCTGCAAAAAAAGAAAAAAAAAAAAGAGCCACACGTGGCTCCCACGGGAAATACAGCCGTGCTCTTCCCCAGGTCCTGCCTGTGGAACGGGATGCGTGGTAGGGATGGTTTTGCCTGTCAGCAGTGCCAACATTGGACTGTCTGTTGAGGGGAAGGTCTCCTAGGCTTGGCAGAACCCCCCAGCATTGCCCAGGAAGGGACCTGAGGCATGCGAAAGCCAGCGAAATCCTGGGTGGCCCTCAAAGAAAGGCGAGCCAAGCCTTAAACACAAAGGGGTGGCTTCTTCCAAAGGGAGGGTGGCGCATGTCACACATGCTGCGTCTGCCGCACAGGTTTTCATTCACACTCTCAAGGCTGTTTCATTTTCGTTCCCAGCCCTGCTCCCCGCCTTCCTTTGTCCCCCTTTCATTTGTTACCAGTGAGCCCTTGGCAAGTTCTCAAGGTTCTGGTCACTGCAGAAAGAGCGGCCTTGACTGATTACAGTAAAGAAAAGGAAACATTAAACAATTACAGAAAGTAGCGTAACAGTGTAAATTAGAACTTTATAAATTGTAAGTATTTGAAATCTTCCTTGAGGTGCTCCCCCACCCCCTGCCAAGTCCCTCAAAAGATGAATCATTTCTTTATTTGCTTGGCCAATAGCAGGAACCGTTAGTCATCCCTCTGAATCAAGTGTCTGCTTTGTTCTACAAGGAAAGTTCCCCCCATTTTAACTGAGCACAAGACTGCTTACAGTAAAGACAGCATTTCCTGGTCTCTCTTGCACCTAAGCGTGGCCATATGACTGAATTCTTGTCATTGGGCTGCAAGCAGACGTGGTGCCTTCAACTTCATTTTTTTTCCCTTTTTCTTTCATTATTTTTTGTAGTTTTTTTTTAAAAACATTTTATTTATTATTTTTAGAGAGAGGGGAAGGGAAGGAGAAAGAGAAGGAGAGTAACATCAATGTGTGGTTGCCTCTCACCCGCTCCCTACTGGGACCCTGACCTGGCCCGCAACCCAGGCACGTGCCCTGACTGGGAATCTAACCGGCGACCCTTTGGTTCGAAGGCCTGCGCTCAATCCACTGAGCCACACAGCCAGGGCACCTTTTTCTCTCATTATTTAAAAAAGAATGGAAATATAATTGACAAACAGATCTTAGCTATATGCTTAGCTATGCTTTTCAATGTAGTTTGACAAATGCATATACTCCAAGGAAGCTAAGGAACATTTTCAATATGCACGAAAGTCCCCTCCGCCCCCTTGTTCTCTCCAAGCCTCAACCCAGACAACCCTTCCCCCGACCCTAGGCCAACCCCTGTCCTGATTTCTAGCTCATAGGTTAGTTTGGCCAGTTCTTGAACTTTGTGCGGATGCAGTGTACCGTTTTGTGTCTGGCTTCTTTCACTTACACAGATGTGGGTGAGATTCAACCCATGTTGTTACTTTTATCAATTGTTCATTCTGTCTTATTTCTGCGTAGTGTTCTATTATATAGATGCATCCCATGTTACCGATCCACTCTCTTGCTGGTGGACATTTGGGAGGGTTCTGGTCTGGGACTCACAGAGCAAGGCTGCTGTGAACATTCTGGTGCGAGTCTTTCTGTAGACAGGTGTCTTCACGTGTCAGGAATAGAATCTCTGGGCCAGTGGGTAGGGGTGCGTTTAACATTGTTAGAAAGTACCAGAGAGCTTTCTGAAGTGTACATACTATTGTACACATCCACCAGCAGGGTCCGAGAGTTCCAGTCGCTTCACATTCTCACCGACATTGGGTGTTGCCAGTCTTTTGACTTTTAGCCATTCTGGCGGGTGCAAATTGGCACCTCATTGGGATTTGCATTTGCATGTCCCTGCTGACTAATGATGCTGAGCAACTTTTTATATGCTTACTGCCTATCCATGTGTATTCTTTTGTGAGCTAAGTGTTTTGCCCATTTAAAAAACTGTGCTGCTTGTATTTTTTTAAAAACCCTAGTTTATTGAGGTATAATTTACATACGATAAGATGCCTCCATTTCTGATGTAGAGTCCCAGAACTTTTCACAAAGGCGTGGACATGTATGACTGCCACCAGAGGCAGGGTACAGAATATCCCCACCGCTGCACAAGGTCCTACACAGGCCTCTTCACAGATGGTCTTTCTCTTCCCTTTCTGCTGCCAGTCCTGGGCCGCACCGGTGTGCTCTCCCGTTATACATTGGTTTTGCCTCTCCTAAAATGTCCAGTGAACGGGATCACACATTTTTACTCTCTTGTGTCTGTCTATCTTAGCCTATTGTTTTTGAGTTTTATCCATGTAATTGCAGGCATTGATATATATATATATATATATATATATATATATATATATATTTATAATTGGGTAACATCCCATTGTATGGAGGTGCCACGGTTCATATATTCACTAGTTGGTGAATCGTACATCAACTGGTCAGTTAGTTCCCAATTTTGGGTTATCATGATACAGCTTCTGGGAGAAGCTGGTGTACAAGTCTTTACGTGGGTATATGTTTTCATTTCTCTTGTATAAAAACTAGGGCTTGAATTATTAGGTGGTATACTGAACTTTATGAAAAATGACCATACTGCGTACCGAAGTACCATCTTGTTGATACATTCTCACCATCAGTGAATGAGAGTTCTAGTGCTCTGTGTTCTTGTCAACACTTTGTATTTTCCATGGCTTTAATTTTAGATACTTCAGTGGGTGTGTGGTGGTATCTAATTGGAGCTTTAACTTTTTTTTGAGACTTTATTTTTAGAGACAGGGGGAGGGAGGGAAACATTGATATATGAGAGAGACAATGATTGGTTGCCTCTCGCATGCTCCACACTGGGGTTCTAGCCCCAAACCTAGGGATGTGCCCTGATTGGGAATTGAACCCGCAACCTTTTGATTACAGGATGATGCTCCAACCAATGACCCACACCGGCCAGGGCTTCTTAACAATTAGCTTTTGCACAGTATATTTCTTCCACCCTTTTATGTTCAATCTTTGTGACGTCTGTCTCTGGTAGACAGCGTGTCATTCGGTCTTGCTTTTGTGTCTAGCCCGACAGTCTCTGTGTAACGCGGGTGTTTAAGCCATTTGCTTGTGATGTGGTTGTTGCTGTGGCTGTGTTTAAGTTTGCCTTCCTGTCATCTGTTCTTTGTTCCTTCTGTCTGGTCTGCTTTTGGATTAAGCGGGTGCTTATTTCATGTTTTACCTTGTGTCTTCCATTGGATTTCCAGGTGTCCCCGTTCTAAATTTCCCCAGTTGAACTTGAATTCGGGAGCGCTCTAAGAATCTTCATTTCCCTCCCATCTGCTGTGCTCTTGTCATACTTGGCTTTCCCACCCACCATAAATCCTGCAATGTATTGTCATTGCTTTTCGGTTCTTGGGTTTCTATGTTGTATTTTATTCAATTTTAATTTTTATCTTGAAACAACCCCTACATCCAGCCATTATAGTGATCTTTTCCTCTAACTTATGAAACGTATTTGTAATGGTTGATTTAAATTCCTTGTCTGTTGATCCAACAACCCCTTTGTCTGGGGATCTGTTTCTATTGACTCAGATTTCCCTGGCGTTTGGTTACGTGTCCCTGCTTTTGCACGTGGTTCACAATTTTTGCAGTCGAGACCGATGTCTAACGTCTCTGGTTTGTGGCGTTTGTCGTCTGGAGCGTGTGAAGCCCTCCTGTGTGCTGCAGGCATACATCGGTCCCATTCCTCCTGGGGTCTGGTGGGGCCGCAGCCTTGGTTAGATCGAGTTCCCCTGCTATTTATTTGTCCGTCCTACCCTTCACCTTTTTTGTTTGTTTGTTTCAAATCTGGTCAGTATGTGAATTACAGTCTCAGATATTTTTGGTCCAGCCGGCGTTCCACTCCTTCCGGGCCTCCAAATCCCGTCTCCGTGACCACTGCAAAGCTGGGCTGGACCAGGGGATTTGTCTTTGCTTACCTGCCCTGTTTTCATGACTCCTTTCTTGGCAGAAGTTTTGATGGGGGCAAGGATTATTGGGCTGAGCAATTTGCTTTGCACTTGGGGCTCTTCCAGATGCCACCCCGTCTTGCCAGCCCACACAGTCATGATGGCAGGCCACTTGGTAAATCTGGCTGAACTGGAGCGGTGCTTCCAAGAATTTCCCCGTGCTTCTGAGTTCGTTACAGCCCCAGGAGACATTTTGCACAAGACATAGAATATAGAAGTGAAGCTGCAGCTGTATTGTGTTATTGGATTGGCCAAAAAGTCTGTTACGTTTTTTCCATAAAATAAAAGACACATTTTTTTTATTTTCACCAATAACTGTATTGATTTGGATATTTTGAGTGTGTCAGCTATCTCCTGCTGTTGGCTTCTAATAGGTAGAGGCCAAGGATGCTGCTAAACATCTTCCAATGCATAAGACAGCCCCACAGCAAAGAATTACTTGGCCAAAATGTCAATAGTGCCGAGAAACTTCACAAACCATTTTTGACACATTTGATCAGTCACAGCACCTTCTCCATACACTGCAGAAATCTTTTTTTTTTTTTTTACTTTTCCCTTTCTTGAAATAATAAATGCTGAATGTGTTGAAATAATAAGTGGTGAAAATGTTATGTATCTTCTTCCACCTTCAATATTAAAAAGGCCGCACAAAAAAATTCACCAGTTTTGATAACTTTTTAAAATGCACGCTGATATGACAGCTGTCACAATACAATCTAGCAAAATTATTTCAAATGAAGTTAAGGACAACTAAGCGCTACTAGAGCCATTGTATGGAAAAAATCTAAATGAACTTTTTGGCCCACCCAGTACACTCGGGAGGTCAGAGAGTTTACCAGGAAGCCTCGCCCCGCTGATGTGGGGTGCCTGACCCACTCCTCTGCCTCTCATGAGACCCACTTCATCTCCTCTGAGCTGGGGGTTGATTGCATGTGCACCTCTGAGGCAAAGGGCATTAGCTTTTCCTATAGAGCACCCACAGCATTAAGTTTGGGAAGTGTGAGCAACAGATGTGGATTCTAGTTTGTCCCCACAGTCCCAGTTCATGCTATGATTCCGGTTTGTCCTTGCCTTCAACCACACTCATGTCCCCTTTCTGACTGCCACTCTTCCTGGCCTCCAGTGATTTCAGGCTTAACGCTAGTTCCAGCGGCCACAGCTTGGGGGGACTGTCCCACCAGCTCCCCATATTGCATAAGGTCAAACTCGTGGGATAAATCAAACTCACAAGATGAGGTCAGACTCACGAGATTCTGTACGAGGGCAGCACTGCTTTTCCTCTGATCAGCCCTGGCTGCTGCACCGGCTGCTGAAGCTGGGCTGGTCCCTCCTCCTTCCTGGAAAACCTCTCCGCTCTGGGCAAGCCACAGGGACCCAGGTCAGCTTCCCACCCTTTCCCAGTGGGCGAGCTGCCTTGGCCCCCTGCTCACCTACGAAGGGCTCTTTGTGGAATTCCGTTCACCAAGGCTTCCTTGCATCTTTCCCTCTTAGTTAAACCCATAGAAAATCATGGCTTTTATTTTTGTTTAAGTTTTGTTTGTCGTTGTTACCACAGGATCGAGTCTTTTACATCCTTCTAGATCCTAAACAGCAGCAGAACTGGACAGTGTCCTTAAAGGGGAGGGGCTGGGACGCAGATCATGAGTGGTGTGCCACAGCAGTCGTCTCAGACCTACCTGGCAACAGAGACCACTGGCAGCTGGGGCCCGGGCAGTGGGGCTGCCACGAGGGAATTGCTACCCCTGCCCTGGACTGCCAGCTGCCAACATTCTGACGCGGGAAACGGACCCCTTGAGTGTTTAAGCCAGTGATACTTTCCCTTTTCTGATTCATGCAGATACACTCGTTTCTGGAGGCTGGAACTGGCCACTGGGGCTTTGGGGGGCACTCACGGCGGGCAGTGGAAAAGAGAGTGTGAGAAGTGGAGAGTGAGCCAGGAGGCTCTGCGGAAGACAGGCCCGCCGGGAGGGGACGGGAAGCAGAGATGACTGGCGCTCGGGCAGGGTGGCTGTGGCAGAGGGAGGCCAGGAGGCGTGTTGAAGAGAGGACTTGGGGGGAGGGCATGGAAATTATTTTGAGGCAGCCCTGCTATGTGTCTCGTGATGTAACTTCTCTTTTACTGCTTCCTTTGGAGTCTTTCTGTAAAGAATTGTTTCTTTTCAAAGCTATAAGCCCTGTGCTGAGATGGGTCTGAAAGAGACCCTGTTTTATTTAGGTTCCAGCATGTAATTTGACCAGAACCCCAGGACAGGAGGTGGTTTGGTCACTGAGTGTTCCCTGGGGAGGGGTAGTTCAACAGCCTTAGCATGACACAGTGTCCCCCCGTGAGGCTCCGAGGCAGCCACCCATCCACACTCCCCCCGTGGCAACTGGAGGCAACGTTTGACCCGATTGAGACTTGCTCTCACTGCCCATTTCCCCCTTTGGACCAGGTTATTTTCTGATGGGACTTTCCACCTGGGCTTCTTGGTCCTACTGGCGACTCACTGCCTCTCAGCCTAGTGATGAGTTGACAATCAAACAAACTCAGTCTCGTTTGTATCTACATTTCCCAAACGGGAATTCTGCCTTGTGAAGTTGATGGGTATGACTTGTATCATTTGTGGGCTCTTCACGGAATGACTGAAATGGAGGGGAGCTCCTTTGGCCAGCCCAGAAGAGAAGACGGAGGCCCATGGAGAGGAAGTGACTCCCTCAGGTGCATGGGGCCAGAGGGGCTGAGCTGGCATCAGACCCTACACCTCACAGCTCGTGGTGCAGGGCACTTCCCACTCCGCCTGGCTTGAGGCAGCACGGTGTGATGGAATAACGTGGCTTAGAGGCCAGATTGACTGGCTTTTTATCCTGGCTTCCCTCTGAATTCTTGTTGACCTTCTCCTTCCAGCCCTTTGGTGGCTGCCCTGAGAGATGGAATGTAGTGGCAGCAGCCAGTTCACCCCTGACCACAAAAACAAATGCCACTCTCTCCCAGTCCTGGGGTCTCCTTTCACGAGTGGGTTCCAGGTAACCCAGATAAGGTAATCTGAATTCATAAAAATGTTTTAAGGACTTAGTGGTTCTTAGTGGTTAGGGGGGGATACACCCCCCTCCCCTCTGCTTGCTGGGAATATTTGGCAATGCCTGGAGACAGTTTTGATTGTCACAGTGGGCTAGGGGGTCGGGGGGTCGGGGAGAGATTGGCAAACTCTACTGGCATCTAGTGAGTAGAGGTTCGGGATGCTGCTAAACATTCTACAGTGCAGCCCTGGCTGGTGTGGTTCAGTGGACTGAGCGCCGGCCTGTGAACCAAAGGGTCGCTGGTTCAATTCCCAGTCAGGACACATGACTGGATTGCAGGCCAGGTCCCCAGTAGGGGGTGCTCAAGAAGCAACCACACATTGATGTTTCTCTCTCTCTCCCTCTCTTCTCTCTAAAAATAAATAAATAAAATCCTTTAAAAAGAAACACATTCTACAGTGGTAGAAGACAGCCACCCAGGACAAAGACCTATCCAGGCTGATCTGGCAAGATTCTGCTAACCTAACCATGACGAAAGTATGGGAGGTGGACTGAGTCTGTGGTAGCCAGATGGTAGGTAGCAAGCATGCAGGCTCAGCACAGGCCCTGTAATTTACAGCCTGAGTCCGTCTTGCCCACATCCTAATCATTTCCCCCACTCCTCCTGTTCCCAAGTGTGGATCTACGAAGACTGGAGCTTTCCAAATTGTGACAAGTCACCCAGGGATCTTGTCCACATGCAGATTCTGATTCAGGGAGTCTGGGGTGGGGTTAGACTCTGCGTGTCTGACGGACCCTTGGGTGGTGCCAGTGCTGCCAGCCCACAGACCAGACTGAGTAGCGGGCAGGAGGACCATGTGTTGCTCTTCCCCTAATTCCTATTATTCTTGCCTGTGGCTTTCCGCATTGTGTCACTAAGGTGCTGGGGGCGGCATGTGTGCCGCTGTGATACCCTGGAGAGGGCTGCGGAGCTCAGTCTCAGCAGAACCCTCTGCGCCACTGGCTGCCTTCCAGTTCTGCTCGCCTCCTTGTGCTGTTGGAAGAGCGCAAACAAATAGCCTGGGAGATTTGATGCAGCGATACTGGCCGTTTCCTCCTAGTTGTTTTGTTAATTTTCCCCAATGTCTCCTCTAAACAGACCCACTTAACATATTTCGTCTCCACTAACTAAGCCTAATACGTCTCCCTCCTAAAATGAAACCTTTTAATTCGGATGCCTAGTGCCCATATCTCCTAATATCTTTAAAACTTCCTATATCTCTGTAAAAAGATGTCTACTGCAAGCAGCCTCCTAAGCTTATGATCAATATTCCCTGTCAACCAACATCAGCAAGTAACTCAACCCTCTGAGCTTCACTTGCCTCACCGAAAATGAAGCTAATAAGTCCTACTTTGCAGGAATAGTGCGGAAGACACTCCTGAAGACAGTGCAATTTTCTTCGTTCTATCTAATCTGTTTTCATCAGCTATGGTGAAAAGACGGGAACAAGACAACTGCCTTGAATGAAGAGTCCATTCCCAAGAGGAGGGGTACGCCATGTCGTGCGGGGCCACATGGGGAAGCCCCGGGGTCGGGGTGGGGCGGTCAGGAGGCAGAAGGAGCCAGGGGAGAGCGTGGCCAGAGCCTAATTGTGGTTCCAGGGGTAGGCAAGTTTGAACAAGTCTAGAGTTGGATGGTTTGATAATGTCAGTGCGTTCTGGGACAGAAGGGTGGTCCCAGCTGTCTGGTAGCAGGCCCTGGGGTGGTTTATTTAGGGCAGGGGAAATTCTGGCTGGTTTGTAAGCTTTAGAAAAAGGGAGGTGGTTGTGTGTGCAGCCTTTGGGTGGGTGGTTCACGTGAGAATGGTGTGCTCCGGGGCTGTTTGCTATCTTCAGGGGTTAGCTAGTCCAGGATCATCAAGCCCCATAATGTCAAAAATACAGAAAACAAAACACGTGATTAATACCTGGTGTCAAGCATGGCTCAGGGTCCTTTACACCCTCTCCCCAGTAGACTGCCCATTGCCCCATCACGTGAAGAGACAATTTATGGAAATGTGACTTCCAAGTAGACGGCTACCCTGGTGTCCCCCCTCTGGGAGACCACTCCTGCTGCCCCTTCTCTCTAGACAGTCAAGGACAGTGCTGTCCCCCACCCCGCAGAATTTCCAAACAGCTGTGTACTTGTAGACCCATGTAACTCTGGGCCCCAGTGTTCGCAGGGAGGGACGAGAAAGCCCAGATTTTTGCCTCCATGAAGCCAAAGGACCGTGTCTGCGTCTCTTTTTCACACTGGTAGAATGAGCCTAATTTTGACTTCCCAGCGGCTCTGCTGCCAAGTGAATAACTAGAAGCAGCAAGCGCCAGGAGGGGAACCTGCTGGAGCAGCGAGAAAGACAGTGTAGGGGCACAGATTCCGAAGAAAGTTGCCCTTTGCTGGGGAGGGGAAGGGAAGGCGGGTACTGGGAACGGGCTAATCGTCGGGCCTCAGCACCAAGGCTGCTTCTTGGAAGGATGACTCCCAGCACAGGAGAGCAGCCTTCCCTGCAAAGTTCATAAAGCTTGCGATGGGATGCCACAAGGTCAGCAAACTGCCATTAGAGGATGGTGAGGAGGGGGGATAAGGGTATGGGGCTAGCGAGGCAGGTACCCCTATTACCTTGAGCTCAAGGGGACGCTCAGTCTGTTGGACTTTCTGCTTGTGGGGCTGCCTCAGGGGACAGGGGGCCTGCATCCAGTAGGAGTGTCTTGACCACAGTAAACAGGTCAGCCAACTTAGTGTGTCTTTGGGGCTGCGTGGCACTGCACTTCATGAGGTCGTAATGGATGCCCGGTCCTTTCTCTCTGTCCTTTACACCGTCAGCTTCATTTTAGAGCAGGCTCCCATATTTGTAGGTTTGCTGCCAACAGCAAATGAGGCTTTCTTCTTCCTCATTTATTTTAGGAAGCAAGAGAAACATCTTTTGCTCTTAAAAGTAAGGAAGCACGTCCTGGAAGCCCCCAGCAGACTTTATCTTGTGTTGTTGGCAGGAACGAGGGGTCAGGCCCAGGGGAGTGGCATGTACTGAGCAGCCTAGGCCTCAGCTCTTGCTCTAGCCTCTGAAGGAGGGAGGTGGGGTTCCATGGTTCAGGCTGACGGAGCGAGGCCCCACCCGCAGGCAGGGCCAGTCCCTGAAACTGAGCTGTGGCCACCCAGTGGGGGTGGGGGGGATGGACACCAGGGCATCAGCCACTGCGTCTGCTGCAGCATCTTATCACTGCAGCCAAGAGACCTGGGTTTGCCTGCCGAACCACGCGCTGGGTGTGTGACATTGGGGAAATGCCTTTACCCCTCTGAGCCTGTGTTTTTGCATTTTTTAAATTGGGAGAAAAATATGTTTTACTTACCTTTTAGATTGTGATGGTCAAAGGAGGAACTGGGTGGAAAAGCCCTTCTAAGGGGCACATGTGGGGTGTCAGGAACATCTGTCTCTCGACTGGCTCCTTCCGGATGAATGAAGCAGACCAGCCCCTGCTTCCTGCAGGATGGGGGTCCCAGACAGTGCAGTAGCCGAGAGCAGATGGTTTGCAAACGAGAAAGAGTTAACGGCAAAATAAGAAGCCCGGAGACGTGGAAAGGGTCCAGGAAGCTGCGCTGTGCTCCTCCTTGTGCCCTGCTGCTGACGTGAATTTGGATTACTCAGCGGAGTGGCTGTCCGCGAGGCCCCTCACTTTTCCCATTAATATTTCCCCCGTATACGTCATGAGCCCTTTGTAGGGAAGTCTTGTTCATTCTCCCATTTTAACCCACAAATTTTAGCATTCGTTCACGACTCTTGCCTGAGTCGGTGGTTACTATGGTGCTGGCCAAAGTGTGATTGTCTAACTCTGTCATTCCCAAATATTTTCCAGCCAGTAGGACCACCTCTGCCTCCTTCCAGACCTGCCTCCAAAAGGCCCCAAGCTTTAGCCCACTTGTGTTTTATTTTCCTGTGGTTTGTTTGGTCCATGGAGATATTCATCTTGTTTCTAATGAGGGTGTAGCTTTAAATTTTTCTTTTTATAGTTTGTTATTGCTTTGAGTTTGGAGTTGGGGCATGTAGCTCAACATAGATACTTGTCTGGATTCTATTAAAGAAAAAAAAAAAGGAGGTGGTATTGTCCAGAGGGATGCTTGTCTAACACAATGATGTCCTACTTTTGCCATGTATGCCAGGGTGGCAGGAGAGGGATGAAAAATAGGCCACTGGGCAGGAATTCAAGAATCCAGGGCTTGTTTCCTGTAATATCCTCTATCTGCTAGCTGGCTGTGTGACTTTGGACAAATGACTTAACCTCTCTGGCCTCAGGGCCCTCCCTTGAAAAACAGTGATGTGGGACCACTTTAGCCTCCAAGTCTTTGATGGCTCTAGAGTTCCAGGAGGCCACAGGGGAATTGTTTAAAACAACGTTCTCGGTTACAGTTGGAAGGACTGTTGAGAGAGTGTGTTCAGTTCAGGCAAATGGTAAATGTGTCGGCCACCCTCATGAAATGAGTACATTTTTGCTCTAAATGTCATGGATGTTTATTATCAGATTGAAACTACAGCAGGCCCAATTTTAGCTCTTCCAATTCAAGTGGAGCAATGAAGATTAAATGTTAGGCATAATTAAAGATGCAGATGTAGTTATATTGAATTATAAACCTCATTAAGGGCAACGTCCCAGGGAGGCCCCTGAGACCAGCTACAAAGGCCTTCCCGTTGCAACACTGCAGTTATTAAAATATTGTAAAGTAAATCTCACTCCCAAAATATTATGACTTGCATAGAAAGATTCTGAAAAGCATGGTTGGCTCTGGTTTCACAGGTAATTTCCTTGTTCCACTCGCAGGTGGTGGGGAAGGGAAGCCTTCATCTCGGCATCTCCACAGAAGGCCTCCCTGGAGCTCGGTCTGCCCCACCCCGCTCCAAGGTGGGTTCTGTTTTCCTGAGCTAGTGGGAAGGGCAACTGCAAGGTCAGTTGGATTCCATTCTAGAAGTTGGTAAGCAGGGGAGCTGGGGGAGAGGACAGTGGTTTTCTAAGGGCTGGAAGGCCATGTTTTTATACATATGGGGACAGGTTCTCTTGGTGACATTGCTGTTTTTTTCTGTCATTTTACGAGTTCATACAACCTGGAATATGACAAAGAAGTAAGAAATACAACCATTCCAAGATAATCACTCTTAATCTTTTGATGCATGTACAGTATCTCTCAAATCTGACAAAAATAGTAGATGACACTTTAAAAGCTGTTTTTCCTCCCCAAATGGCTAATGATATTCCATTGTATGATCCTAAGTTTTAAATCCAGCCCCCACTGTTGAGCATTCAGATCATTAAAAAATACTTTAAAAAAACTATTACAAATAACACTCTAAGGGCTTTCCTTGTTTGCACGGCTTTGCATGTCTGATTAGATCCAGAGGATAAGGTTTTGGAGAAGTAGAAGGTCATTGTCTGTTCGCACAATAATGCTGTGTAACAAATAACCCCAAACTCAGCTGCTGAGAACAAAAAGCATTTATTTAGCTCACGAATCTGTGGTTGGCGACTTAGGTGGAGCTTGACTGTGCCGTTCTTCTGGGCTTGGCCAGGCTCACTCACATGACTTTGGGTTGACCCCGGGTTGAGTGAGCCCAAACAGCCTTGCCTGGCGCAGCTGGGGCGGCTCAGCTTTGCTCCGTGGCCCAGACATGTTCTCAGGGCAGAAGCCAAAGAACAAGAGAGAAAGCAGAAATGAGCAAGGGCTTTTCCACGTTTCACTTGAGGCAAGTCTACTGACTTCCCCTTGGCCAGAGCAAGTCACATGGCCGAACTCAACCACAAGAGGTAAAGATAGGAAGAGCTCAAAGTCGTGTTTCAAAAGGCTTGGATGGGGGGGGTGAGGGGTGTAGATTTGGGATTGTTA
Organism: Macrotus californicus; assembly: GCA_007922815.1. Taxonomy (NCBI): domain Eukaryota; kingdom Metazoa; phylum Chordata; class Mammalia; order Chiroptera; family Phyllostomidae; genus Macrotus; species Macrotus californicus. The sequence goes on along the minus strand of VMDR010000780.1, from coordinate 81,476 downwards.
ACATAGTCACTCTCCCGTAGACAGTCACAGCAAATGCACATTTAACATTTTTATACCTATTTACAAACTGTCCAGCAGATGGGACCAGCTGACCCTGCCACTGACAAGGAATGAGTGTGTCCTTTGTGGAGAGTCCCATTGGTGGAGCTTACTTCTGCTGTCCAACAGGCACTCACTCTCTGCTCAAGGGGACCCTCTCGCTCCTCATTTCCCACTGGCACCTGAGGCTGTTTTCTTCCAAGCTCCTGTTGGTCTTTTCCTGTCCCAGATGTTCTTCCTCTCTCTACCCTCCCCAGGTCCCACCCACCGTATCTCCAAATCCTGCACATTTTCAAGGCCCGCCTCTGTCACTTCTGCAGTGCCCATGGATCTTGCTCTCCTCTGAGCTTCTGTAGAGCAGGTAGTGTGACTAACCTGACTCAGTCTACCCAGGATTCCACTGGTTTTGAAACATCAAGTCCCACATCTCAGGAACTCCCATAGAGCCGAGCAAACCCAGCCAGCTGGTCTCCACAGAAGAGGGGTTTGGCAAGCTTTAAAGGGTCAGGTGGTAAATATTTTAGGCTCTGGGGGCCACACAGTCTCTGTTGACAACTACTCGGTTCTGTTATTGCAGCATGAAAGCAGCCATAAACAATATGCACCAAATAGGTGTGGCTGTGTTCCAATAAAACTTTATTTACAAAAACAGGCAGCAGGCCATTTGGTCCATGTGCCACAGTTTTCTGACTCCTGCTCTAGAGCTTAACATTGTATTGCACAATTTAATCCTATATCATATTTTTAAAAAAGATTTTATTTATTTTTAGAGAGAGGGGAAGGGAAGGAGAAAGAGAGGGAGAGAAACATCAATGTGTGGTTGTCTCTTGCATGCCCCCAACTGAGCCCTGGCCCACAACCCAGGCACGTGTCCTGACTGGGAATTGAACTGGCGACCCCTTGGTTCACAGGCTGGAGCTCAATCCACTGAGCCACACCAGCCAGGGCTAATCCTATCTCATATTTTCCTCTTATGTTGTTTCATATAGATTAGTCCTTTCTCCTTGGTTGGAATATAAGGGCAGCTTATTCTTTTTATTTTCTCTAGGGAATTTTAATACCTTGACATCTTGCCCCGTCATCCTATAGCCACGTGAACTTGGGTAAATTACTTAATCTTTCTGGGCTCCTCTGTCAAATGGGAATAATAACGGCATTGAGCCCACAGGTATTTGTGATAAGATAAAAGAATTAATTGTTGCATAGTGTCTGGCACAGAGTGAGTGCTCAGTGACTGTTCATGGCCATCACCATCATCATAATTGTCATTGTCATCCCACGTGTCTTTTCCAGTAGCTAGTGCAGTTCTGGTCACAGAAGAGGCTCCATAAATAGCACGATGAAGACATGATGGTAAAGTGGGAAGGGACTGAGAGAATGTGTAATTCGTCCTCACTCAGAGATGGTTGTCAGGGAGTTACCTCTATGTTAGGAGGGCTGATGCTATCAACCACAGCTGACAGTGCCCTCCCCCAGATGTTGCCCACCCTTGTTCCCATGGTTACCATCAGCCCTGTGCATGCCCAGAGCCCAAATCCCAGCTTCCATGTCATGGGCAGCTTGAGAAGGTCAGCCTTTGTCTCATTTTCTATCTCCTGGCCTTGTCCTTGGGATGGTGTCCTTCTGCCTGGGATGTGCAGGTGAGGTTCAGAAAAGGACCAGACTGAGGCTATGGCTGGAAGGGCCAAAGCTGGCGGGATCAGGTGTAAGGGGTGGGGCACTGAGGACAGCGGGCGGAACCAAGGCCATGGGCACACAGGGGTGCTGCACTCGCCTTGAGTTGGAGCCGGGCATGTGGTGTGTGGGCAGATACTTGGCTCAGGCCACACAGGGCGCTGGACTAGGCCCTGCCCTTTCCTTTGAGTGGGAGGGCAGAAAGGAAGACCCCTTGGGAAATGCTGGTCCAGTGACCTTTGGTCAGGATCCCGCAGCCTGCTGCTTCTTCAGGAGCATCTCCTCGGGCTGCTGGCTCGGCTTTGATCTGGGAAAATGAAAGGCCAGGCTGCTGGGTCCCCTGCTGCCATCTTGTGCAGCCAGAGTGAAACCTCATGATCCCGCTGGCTCGAGCACACATTTGCCAGTAATTAAACAAGTGGAGATCAAAGCCGACAAATCTCCCCCATCTCTCAGCACAGCAGATGAAAGGTAAATATTTCCCGTAACAATTCTTTTCCTCATTAAAAGTGCGATGTGAACTGTCTTTTCCTTACTTTGAAGAATACTGGTAAGTTCAAGGTCACTCCAGATAAGATAGCTGCTGGTCTGACTCCCTTTATTATTCCACACCAACTTTTCTCCTAGATAAACTGGGCTAACTTGAGGGGACTGCAGAGGCTAAATCATATCAATAAGTCAGCAGGCGAAGGGAAGCAAAGAAAGGCACCAAAATGGTCACTGATCAGGGCTGCGGAGAAGCCTGCGCCTCATGCATGGTCAGATGATCAGGGTTTTCTCCTCACCGGACAGGTCTGAGGGTTGCTGAGGCTAAAATGAGTCTGGCGCTCTCCATGCAGAATCTCAGGCAGTTGGCCCAGGGCTCTCTTGGCTGGGCTCCTGGAAAGGCCTTCTGAGATTTGCTGTTTTCTCCATAAAGGATGCTCACCAAAGAACCATCTCTAAGGCCATGAAGCCAGGGGCCCTAGCCTGGGTCTACAAACGCCTGCTGGGTGGTGTCATTCGGGTCTTTTCAGCGCAAAGCCAGACCTCACTCAAATGAGCTGTGGTTTGGGCAGGTGGCTACAGTGAGACACAACAGGGACCCACAGGAATCCAAGAGCAGGGCTTGGAGTGTAGCCCATGGAGCTGCCGGAGCCATTGGGGGGGACAACACCTCTCTGCTGCCCACTCTTTTCTCCCCTCTCACTGCCCCTCTTGGCTTTTGTATCATTGCCGTTTCCTCCTGATGTCCAGCCACTGAACAGCACAAGGGCGGCTCTGATGCCAGCCTGTGGCTGCTCCAGGACAACCCTTGATCCAGTTAACTTTAAGGGTGGTGTCCCCTCCTCAGAGTCACATGGTAAAAAAAGGGCAGGTACCCCCTCAGCAGCAGATGTGGGTGGCACAATTCCTCTCATGAGGGACTCTGATGTGTTAGGCTGGGGTGGACATGATGAGTGGGGTTGGAATAGGGCGCAAGAGTCTAGATTAGAATCTTGGATGACTTTCTATCACCTCTTTTTAAAAATAACTAATTTACACACACCACTTTAAAGTGCACAAATCAGTGGTTTTGACTGTGTTCACGCGTTTTGCCACTATCATCACTATCGAGTTCCAGAACATTCTCATCACCCCTAAAAGGAACTCCATGCCCATTAGCAGTCACTTCCCGTTGCCCTGCCCTCCCCCACCCCCCAGGCAAACACTGATCTATTTTCTCTACGGATTTGCCTCTTCTGGACATTTCATTTAAACGGATACAACATGTGGCCTCTTGTGTTTGTCTTCTTTCGCTTAGCGTGATGTGTTCAAGGTTCGCCCACGAGCAGCATGAGTCAGTGCTCATTCTCCTTATGCCTGAGTAGTCACTCGTTTTATATACGAAGCAGAGTATTTGTCCATTTACCAGCTGATGGACATTTGTGTCGCTTCCTCTTTTTGGCTGTGATGAAAAATGCTGCCCCAAAGGTTTGTGCGCAGATGTTTGCGTGAACATGTTTTTAATTCTCTTGTGGAAAGACCCGGGAGGAGAACGGCCAAGGGATGTGATAATTCTCCACCAAACGTTCTGAGGAACTGCCGGACTTCGCCAGGGTGGCCGCACCAGTTTACATTTCCAGCAGCGGGGCGCGAGGGTTCCGGCTTTTTCATGTTCTCACCAGCACTTATTATCTGTCTGATTAGAGCCATCCCACTGGGTATAAAGTGGTGTTTCAGTTGTGGTTTTGATTTGCATTTCTCCAATGACTAATGATGTGAGTATCTTTTAGGGGTGATCATTTCTGTTATGGATATGTTTTTTTTTTTTTAACAAGGAGAGCTCTTATCAGATGCATGCTTTTCTCAGATTCTCAGATGCACACTGGAATGTTTACAATGGCTGTCGATGACCCCTGGATAGCGTCAGCCACTGGAAGGCCTCGGGGCCTGGGCTTTCCTGGGAGTGACGGTGGAGGAGAGATGGTTGTGATGGTCTGGGGGAGATGGGAAGGCCTGGTCCAGGGTAGGGCCAGGGGAAGGCGGAGTGGAGCTGGCTGGACTGGGAGTCCCTTTGGGGTGGGACCAGGTCTCCTCCAGCAGTGGTGCTTTCTGCACAAGGTCAGAGGAACACAGAAGACTGACTGCTGCATGCCCCACGATCAGTCACTCCCACCCCAAATCCCCTTCCTGTTAGGAGGTCCACTCTCCCCCTCCTCTCGGATCCACAGGAAGATCAAGCATGTGGATGGTCTGGAAATCCTGGCAACAGCTGGTGAGGACGGGGGAAGGAGTTGGGACCATCAGCTGCCTGGGCCATGGGTCTGTCACCTGGGCTCACTCTGTGAGGCTCCAGCACCAAGATGCAGAGTGAGTGTCTGCCTTACAGGACAGACACAGGTGGCCTTGAGGGTCTTGAGGTGTAACTAATGAGAAGGGGAGGAGAGGGCTCTTTTTTCCCCCCTTCTTTAAAGGAAGAGAACAACCTTTCCTGGTGGTCTAAGCATTTGTCAAAGGTCCTCCTTCTCATAGACTCCCAAAATTCTGGGGTGGTGGCTGGCCCCAGAACCTGTCATTTTAATGAGTGAGTCTGACGCCTTCCAAAGTGTGGGCACTACCGGTTTGGGAGAAATTTGCTAAGGAAAAGGAAGGGGCTGTGTATTTAAACCTAAATATACTAGAGTTGAAGTGATCTTTAATAGAAGAAGCCATTGGGAAGCTGCCAAGAAACTTTAATCTTGAAGTCTTTCCAGGTCTGGGGAAGAAATTGTTACCATTTTGTAAGTAGTAAGAACTCTGACTTTTTGTCGACCTCACCAGCCTGAGTGTACGGAAGAGTCATGTTGCAAGTAATAATCTCGATTAACCCGATTGTAACCCAGCTGTGCGTACAGGATCTCTAGCACGCTTAAAATGCCGCCCAAGCAATTGAGGAAGTAAATTAAACGTGCTAAGGGTAAAGTTCTCCGCCACCAGGTGGCGCCATGGGCCACCCAGAGTTCTAGGCATCTGCCGTCTTCCGGCGTCTCCTGGGAACCCCGGTATGGGCGGGGCACCCTCATCCCCACTGAAGCCCAGGAGCCAACACTATTCAGAGTTCAACTGCAGAGTCATAAATGTGTCATTGTGCGTCTGAGAGAAGGATACATCATCAAATAAGAACCCTCCTTGTAAAAAAAATATCCATAGTAGAATTATCACCCCTGAAAGAAATTAGTAATGATTTCTTAATATCGTCCAGTCAGTGTTCAAATTTCCACTTGTCTCATAGATGTCGTGCTTTTTCAACAGTTTATTTATTTGAGACAGGATCCACAAAAAGCCCACACCCTGTGATGGGATGACTTAGGTTTCTTTTATTCTATAGTTTCCCCTTTCCCCCTCTTGCAGTTTAATCATGCAGGAGACCAGGCTGTTTGCCTTACGGGGCTCCCCCGTCTGGGTTTGCTGACTGCATCCCCTTGGTGTCCTTTAACATGCTCCTCTGCTGGTTTCCTACGAATTGGGAGTTGAATCTAGAAGCTCGATCAGATTCAAGTTCATTGGGGGGGGGGGGGCTGTTAATACTACTTCACAGGTGGTGTTGTGTTCTTCTACTAGAAGGCACACAGTGGCAGGTTCTCTGTCTCTATCCCTGTCTCTCCATCTCTATCTCTACCTCTATGAATATTTCTGTCTCTCTCTCTGTCTCATGTCTATTTCTATAGCTCTTTATATTTATTTTGATATTAGGAGCCATTGAGGATTAGCACCTACGTAGGTCCATTAATTTATTAGGGATTGCAAAATGGTGACATGCTAATTCTATCATTGCCCTTTATTAGCTGGGATACTTCTATGGTGAGAAACATCCCTGCATCAACTCTGGTTGTTCCACGGCACATTCTAGGGAGGGCAGGTTAAATGCTTGATTGCTTTGCTTTACTTTGATCGGTTTTCAAAATAATGAATGGGTTCTCTAGCATCCTCCAATGGTAACCAGCTAGTTTTAGTACCATTAGACACCGCATGGATTTAAACATACGTGGTGTGTTTCGATCCATGGTAGTTATTACCTTCCTAGTGCTCAGGTTTTCCCCACCTTGGCCAGTGGGAGCCTCTTCCCCACTGGCCCCTTTGCCCTTTGTCATGACCCCGAGTCTTGGCTAGGGTCCTGGCTAGTGTCACCATACAGACTTCTTGTGCCAGTCCTGGAACCAATCATTTCTCCAAGCAGTCCTGGTTCCTTTCAGTAGTAAATGATATTTCAAAAACACTATCTGGGTGTGAAGGATATTTATTTCTCTTGGGTTGGTGATTGTTTCTAGTCCTCTTCAGTGAATAAATCTCAGAACTAGTTCTTTTCTTTTGTAAATATAAAATATATTATGAATACTTATTTATACTTCCTATTCAAATTCAACTATAGGATTTTTACCAGATTTCTTCCACCTTACTTTTGTGTCTCCCTTCTCCCATGCTAAGGATGTGAGAATGATCAGTTAGTCAGTCACAAAATCATTCCTTTAAAAAAAAATCCCATAACACAATACACCCAGGTTAAGTCATGTAACTTCTGCAGGTCTCACGGATATTAAGAGGGAGCAACGGGACTTGGCTCAGGCTGCCTGGCCGCAGAACCTGGTCCTTAATGAGCACACACGAACTTACCTTTCTCTTACCAGCTCTCCTCTCTGTAGCTCTGTAGAACTCTGTTATGAATCCGTGGGGCCGGCTGAGGGACCAACCATCACAAACAACAAATCCCACACCAAAATTGGGCTCTGCCTTCCCTCAAACAAATCCGTTGACCAGGCCAATAGCTTTTGCCAAGGAAGTTTCCTAGGCAGTGGGCTCTCTCAAGATGCACCTTGACATTGGTGCATACCCAGGTGGATCAGAACCCCACATGGCTTTCCCAGATGTGCCCCTGCAGGTGGGTCCTCACTTGGATCTCAGTGGGGCTCCAGTTTGTTTTTTTTACACACCCCCTCCCTATTGTCTCTTTTTCCTTGCTCAGGGCCAGGGCCCTCCACTTCCCCACCCCCGCTGAGTCTTGACCTCAGAGTTTGGCTGGGTTGGGTGTGAGGGCTGAGGTGGGAGAGTATCTCAGCATACTGCGGGTCCTATCACCAGGGCATAATTGTAAGAGCCGACTTGACTTCCATCTCTCACTCTGCCTCTATGACCTCCGCGAGCCTCCATGTTCTCCACCATAAAATGGGGTTTTCATGTGCACCAGGTAGGGTGATGCTAAAACCTCCCCTCAGGATGGTTGCGAGGATTAAATGGAATCCTATATAGAGATCGGGCTGTGACTCCAATCTGTCACCAATCATTTCCCTAAAGGGCCTCTGCACCCTGGGGTGCAGAACGGTGGCTCAGCAGGGGTTTGGGTCCCAAACATCATTTGTCGCTGGTGGCAAATCAGGACCAGAGCATCTTCGCTGGCCAAGGCTGTCAGGGAATTTATTTTGCCTCTAACTGCCCCGGTAACCCCCTGCGCAGTGGGTCTGTCGGGATAATCACTCAAGTACTTTGTTAAAAGAGAGAAGCTCTCCGTGTTTCCATGAACCCCCTGTGTGGGGCAGTCCCAGCCCACTGCTCCAGGTGCTGCCTACAGTTCAGCTTCTCAGTCCCCAGGCACTGAAATGCCTGAGACTGACTTCCCTCCACCAACCCCATCCACAAACAACAGAGGTCCATCAGCTGGCTCGTCACTGGTCCCTTCTTGTTAATCATCCCGCCTCCTCTTCAGCTGATAGAGCCTTGAGTGTGGTTCACTTTGAATTTCAAATGTCCCAAAAAGTGCCTTCATTCACAGTGGGGACTGATGAGTTAATGTCTTAGGAAATAAGCTGAGCGCACAGAAGCTGCTGCGATTCCCTGCCCCCAAATGCCGCCAGCACAAAGAACAGCACAGTAGTAGCACATACATCCGCTGCTTGCATATGTTTACTTAGTCACATTGGAATTCTCTTTGAACTGGACCCCGGGGGGACAGAGATTACAGAACTGGTTGGTAGCTAAAATAATCCACTGAAAAAGTGTTTTGTGTCACAAAGAGAGAACTTCAGGATAAAATGCAGAAGGGACTGTTTGTGAAAAGCGTGGAACCAATGTGACTTCTGCCCCATTTGATGTTGACAACGGGCTTACCCAGAGCTGGGGATGCCTGCCCACCTGGGGCAGTGGGCTGCACACTGCCTGGAAGGACATGATTTTCTTTGAAAATAAACCTGTCCCTACCTTGAATTTCCAAGTGCTGTACCAGTGAAGGGCCTGGTTTCTGGAAAATGCAGCGGTCAGCGGGGTCCTGGGCTAGGCTCATTAAGGCAGGGGCGCTGGAGTGAAGACTGTGGACACTATTCAGGGCCAAGGGGTGAGTGCAGATCTGGAATCGAAGAGCTCAGTGGGCCCAGGGACAAGACCTTTCTGAATACTCAGTGTGCACGGAGCTTCCCCGTCTGGCTGGTGGGAATGGACACTCCTCCTGGCTGTCCTTCTGGGAGGGTCCTCTATGACCACGGATTTTCTTCACAAGCGTGTGCTGTCAGTCTCTGTGACACCATGGAAGACAACCCTCTGCAGGTCTCCAGAGCTCTGTCCGTGCAGACCTCTGCTGCCCAGCATGCTGTCCTTCAGCCTCTAGCCAGATGGGCCTCCCCGAGCTCTCAGGTCCCTCTCTCCAGCTCACAGTCCACTGGGCTCCTCTTAGGTTTCCCTTCCCTGCCCCGTGTCTGGACACTGAAGGCAGCAGGCTGGGGCAATCCCAGGTCTTCTCTTGTTTTTCTCTTGGGTCTCGGGATCACTGTCCGCCGTTACTCGATACCCAGTGTATCTAAAACCATTAGTCCATCTTGGTTGAACATCCTTCACAAGCAGAGACTTACGAGAGTCTCTGATATTCTGATTGGGCAAAAGTAGTAACTCAGACTTTATAAATTTTAGCCCACAGGTGGCAAACACAAGGCCTGCGGGCTGAATATGGCCCACCTTGTTTTATCCGGCCCGGCACCTTGTTTCTACCCAGCAGCAGCACCGAGCTCTTGCTTAACTGTTAAGGAGTAGTTACATTTATACAGTCCTAAAATGATATTCGGCCCTTTGAAGGCAGCCACGAGGCTGATGAGGCCCCTGGTGACAACGAGTTTGACACCCCTGGCCTAGATGAAGAATCAGAGGCTCTAAGCTGAGCTGGCTGAACCCGCACAGCTAATGCAGAGCAGTTCCCACTCTGATGCCAGATCTCTGCCTCTGCCTCTGTGCTGGCTCGGTGCTCCCTGGCACCTCGCTGCGATGTGGTGCAGAATGCTGTGCAGGTGCAGATGCTGGTGGGAGGAGTCTGGGAACCCCCTGTCTAGAGTTGCAGAGTTAGGAGAAATATTCCATTTACACCTGGAGTGCTCTCTTTATAGAAAGAGCATAATAGCCAGGGAAGGGGATACTGGCTTAGAATTCTGTTAAGCCTTTTCCAGCTCTTTGGACCTTAGGGTGCTACCCTCACCTGGGGTCAAGGTAAGGACCTCAAAAGAAATAAACAAAAAATAAACAGCCCCTCTAACAGCCCTGCCTTCTCCTCCTCTGTGGTTTTGGTCCACTAAGACCATCCACTCAAAGGACCCCCTCCTATTGACAAGGAATCTGGAGGCTTTTGCAGAAATGGTCTCCTTGAAATGCAGAGACAGAGTCTGAGAAGGTAAGTGTGGAGGAACCCTGTCCAGCTGTTTTATGACCTGATAGTGTGGCTGAGTTGGAGGGCTGGGGAATGAGGCAGGGCCCCCGGCGAGCCTGCTCTTCCTCACTACTGTCCCCTTCCTCTCCCCACGTCTCCCCAGAGGCCTTCCTGGCTCCTTGGCCCAGAGTTCAGCTACTGGTCTCCAGCCAGGCCGGCACCTGGCAGGTGATTGAAGGCAGGGTGAGTCACAGCTTCCTGGAATACCATGGTCTAGACAGACTGCCAGAGGGCAGAGGCCTGTCCAACTGGCTTTTCCAGGAGCCTTATCCAGGATGGGCTGTGCAGGCACACGAACGGCCATTGGAAGAGAGGTAGGGACCCACAGGCTCACCCTGGGTTTGGGACGTGGTCTCTGGCCATGCCTCCTCTCCGTTCAGCTCTGTTCTGTGCTCCCAGGGAGCCAGGACTGGGCTCAGGATATCAAGGCCCAGGAACTATTTCTAACATAATGTATCTCAAAGCATAAGGCACACAAAAAGCCAGCCAAGACCTCGCCAACGTGCAGGTTCTGGTTCAGCAGGTCTGGGATGGGGTCAAGCCTCTGCACTGCTACCAAGTTCCTGGTGCTGCTGATGCCCTGGCCCTTGGCCCACACCCTGAGCGGGGAGGAGGCCCCAACCTGGTCCGCTGCATTTCCAGGGTGGGCTTCGGTTTGAAGAGCAGACCCACCCCCAGCAGGGGCTGGTAGATACATAAGAAGAGCAGTGTCAAGTAACGAAAATGGGAGACCTTGGGGGTCAGGCACACAGTCACTTCACCTGGCTGAGCCTCAGTTTCCTCAACTATGAAATGAAAATAACTACTTTATTGGAGTTCCTGAGCAATCAAATGGCCTAAAACAGGGGTGTCAAACTCCTTTTCACCAGGGGCCACATCAGCCTCTCGGTTGCCTTCAAAGGGCTGAATGTCATTTTAGAACTGAATAAATGTCACTGCTCCTTAACAGTTAAGCGAGAGCTCGGCGCTGCCGCTGGGTAGAAACAAGGTGCCGGGCCAGATAAAACAAGGTGGAGGCCACATTCGGCCCACGGGCCTTGTGTTTGCCACCTGTGGACTGGACAGTGGGGTACTGATAAGACCCACCTGAAAGAGTTCCAATAAAGTGAGTTAATATATGGACCAGTTATGGCAGTTAACTTTACGTGACAACTTGACCAAGTCACAGGGTACCTGGATACGTGGCCCAGCATTTCTGGGTGTATCCGTGTGGGTGTTTCCGGATGAGGTTAACATTTGAGTTGGTGAACTCAAAGGCAGATTGCCCTGCCCCACGTGGGTGGGCATCGTCCAGCCCTTCGAGGGCCTGAGTAGAACGAGAGGCAGAAGAAGGGAGGACTGGCTGCTGAGCTGGCACGTGGCTCTTTTCCAGGCGGGGGACAGGGACTTACGCCATTGCACCCCCTGGGACTTAGGCCTGTGGTCTCAAGCTGAGCTACACCGTTGGCTTTCCTCGCAGATGGCAGATCATGGGACTTCTCGGCTTCCGTGATCACGTGAGGCGATTCCTCATCACTCCTTTATATGCATTTGCATCCTGTGGCTCTGTTTCTCTGGGGAACCCTGATGAATTCACCAGGTATACAGCCAGTGCACAATCCTGGCAGGATTTATCGCAGGATTAGAGAAAGGTGTCAGGACACACCTAAGAACAAGTTAGGCATCTTGCCCACTGCCTCAGTGTCACTTGGAGGGCCTGTGAACACATAGGTTCCTGGCCTCTCGACCCCCCTATCCCCCACCACCAAGTTTTTGGTTCAGCAGGTCTGAGATTGGCCAGGAGAATATGCATTTCTAACACGTTTCCAGGTGCCTCTGGTCTAGCGACCTCACTTGGAGGAACATTGGCCTGGTGTAACTTCGTGTCTCCCCAGGAATGAAGAGCAGGCAACCTGGCTGTACACTGGAATTACCTGGACAGCCTTTCAAGCTGTACGGTCACCTGGGTCTCACTCCAGACCAGTCAGGTCGGATCTTTGCAGAGGTGGCTCAGGTAGAGGTTCCAAAGCTCCCCCGGGGATTCTAGTGTGCATCCCGGTGGACAACCAAGCTGCGTGCTCGAGCTGAGATTCCTCCTTGGGCAGATGCGTGACCTGGAGCTACTGTTTGGACCTTAGAGATGCCACACTTTTGTACAGGGCTTCCTCTGACTCTGAATTAAACCGAACTCAAACCTTCAGTACTTCCCCTGCTGGCCTAGTCACATTGCCCGTCCTCACTGCAGCATGAATGAACTCTTCGTCTGTGTACGTGCGCTCTGTTGAGTCCCCCTGCTCCTCGGCTCTGACCTCCTTCTACTTTTAAAAAGAATTAGCTGTTTATATACCTGCACCTCCCTTCTCCTCAGGCTGTGAGCTACCTGAGGGCAGGGACTGGGTCTTCATCTTTACAGTTTCCCCACAGAGCCCAGCTAAGTGCCCAGTTCAAGTGACCTTCATCCCTAGTTTTAGTTAAAATGAAACAAAACTCAACCACATGGTGGTCCTTTCCAATCTTCAGTCATACGTGTATGCTGAGATAAAGCAGAGAACTGCGGACAAATAGCTAAATAATACAGCCTAAAGTACTGCCCAATGGAAATGGAAGTGCCTGTCTAACTTATCTGGAGTTTCGCTTCAAATCCCTGCTTTTGCTGCCTAGATGCACCTCACTGTTCACCCAGCCCTGCATCTCAGCACAGTAACCGAAGCCACTCGGAAATACCTCCGCTGTGATACTCAGCAAATTATTTTTGATCTGGCGGGTAAACGCACATGGTGCAGCTGTTCCTGTCAAAGGAAAGGGGACAGAGTGAGGGGTGTCGGGGTGCCTGCTGGGCTCACTTCGTAAAAGGCAGCTTGTTATCTTGCATTCCATCTCCGGCAGTGCCATTTCTGCTGGGGTGAGCTGTCACGGACTTGTCGCTGGCGGCAGTAATAAAACTTGAAGAATGGGCAAATACCCTAATTCAGTTAGAAGGCCCTGACTAATGAGTGCGGCGGTGCTCCAGGTGAAGCAGGATGCGGGCTCCAGTCTCCGTCTCCCGAGCCCCGTGCCAGGCAGGCTTCCTGAGCACCCTCCGCTTCACTGCATTTTCTCGGCCTTCTGCAGCACTCACACCGGAGGCACAGCGCCTCCCGGCCTCGTTCACAGACCAGTTTGGTTCACCAGCCCGTGGCACTGAGATCTTCCAGCTGAGGTCCTTTCAGAATCATGCCCTTTATAATTGCTGTTTCCTTGGCTGCAGACAGGCTTCCTCCAGGCTTTTGCATGGCTGTGTCCTTACGGTTCAGGCCTCAGCTGAAATGTCGTCTCCTCGGAGAAGCTCTCCCTGACTACCTGTCTCAAGCAGCACACCCATCCCCCAACCTGTGAACAGCATCCCATCCGCTGTCAGCCACTCCAGATGCCTGGCCCAGCCGAACCCTCAGGTGGCTGCAGCTCCAGCCACCGTGTGACTGTGAGGACATGAGATTCCAAGCGAGAAGCACCCTGCTGAGCCCAGTCAACTCACTGGACCTTGACAGACGTTGTGAGCTGTTGTTGCAAGCCGCCGAGTGTGAGCTTGTTTATCCTGCCTACACACCCACGAGGAGAGACAGCCTTACCCCTTTAGAGAGGAGGAAACAGAGACACAGGGAACCCCACAGCTATCTTATGAGGCGTTCACACCCTCATTTTAGAGGGGTACACTGAGGTTCAGAGGGGTTAGAAGGTCTGTCTGGGAGTCCCAGCTGGTGGCTGGAGGGCTGGTAGGAGGCTGGAAGGGCTCCAGGCCTGAGCCCCCAGCCTCCACCCTCCCTGCTGCCCTGCCCTCCCTGTGAAGTGGGTTGTTTTCTGAGAGAAGGAGACTGTGCCCCCCGGCCTTCCATCACCATGGCAGCTGCAGGGTGCCCCTGACCGCAGCCGTTCCTGGCCTGACTCTGAGAGGCAGATGGACAGATTTCTGGGACTTGGAAGGAGGCCACCTCCCTGGCCAGTGGCCTGAAGAGGGAGAGCTGCCAAGCAGAGCTAGACAAGGCCGAGGTACAGGAAGCAAGGGCCCTGGCTCCAAGGCCACGTGGTTCCTGTTTACCTGAGCCTGTAGGTGGAATGGCCTCGAGCCTTAGAGGAACTAGAATGTTCTAAGCCAGTAAGAGGAGGGAGAGCAGGGTCAGTGTGCCTAGAATGTGTTGGGGAGGGAGGGTCACCGTGGCCAGAATTTTGGCCCCCCTTTCACAGGGGCTTCCCCCTCACAAATAGTTGTTTTTTCTTCCTGTCTGAGAAACTGAGCGAATCAAACCCCTGGGGCTCCCCACTGCTAAGCCTGAGGCAGCCATACCTCTCACTGCATGAGTGAGAGATACTACTCAGTTCTGAGCAAAGAGAGAGCCTCCTGACACCCCCTGGTAAAAACCGTGGCGCAAACACGTCCCCTCAGGTGTTTGGCTTTTCCTTTGAGGCAGAAGTCAGGACTAGTTTCGAGCTGCTCAGTGATCAGAGACCCAGGCTCCTCCTGCCTTTCTGCTTCACTGCCCTCGGCGAGTGGCTTCCATTCTCAAGGGTGCCTCTGCTCCGAGATGCTTGGGAGCGCCAGCCATCACATCTGCATCCCAGGCAGGAAAAAGAGGAAGAGGGGAGAGCAAAAATGTGCTCTCCAGCTTTCTGGTGTTCTCAGCAATCATACCCAGCAGCCTCTGCTCAAGTTCCACTGACCAGAATTTAGTCACATAGGTGTAGGGAAGGCTGGGAAATGTAGTTTTCTAGCTAGGCGCATTGCTGCCTGGCGTTAAACAAGGGTTCTGCTTCTAAGGAAGGAAGGGAGAAGGGATGTTGGTAGGAGACTAGCAGTGTCTCCCTCAGTCACAGCCTGGAATGAATTTTTGTGCCAGCGAGCTTACTCTGGCCCTCCTTGCTGCAGTGCAGGCCTGGCTAGAGGATGGGAGGGCACGGGAAGCACTGACTAGCCTGTTGGGCTTGTCTGCCCTGACTTTGATGACCAGCTCCTGACCAAGCCTGAGCATTCTGCCCCCTGACCTTTGTAAGACCAGAGCTCAGTGGAGGGTGGGGAGCAGGTCCCGCAGGCTGCACCTGGGATGCTGTGGGTGCCCCTGTTTTTATCCTTTCGGCCAGGCAATGGCACAAATCAAATATCGGGCCTAATTTTTAAAGCTGTTTTCATGCCAGTGGTTTTTCATTTAATCCCCCAGAGCTAACAATATGTAATCAGTTTTCCTTAACAAATGACCTCCTTTAACTTCATTAGTTCATAATTAATTTGCTAGCATGTAACCAAGATAATTAACACTCTCGATTAGATACAGGCCAAAGAAGGAACCGCTTTTCTCATGGCCAAGGTAAATATTGATTCAAATTCTAGCTGTTTCCTAATTCTCCTTACAGTTTAATTCAGTGAAGGTGGTGGTGGGTGATTGGTGGGTTTTATTTAAAAAACTGAAATGTAGGCAAGGTGAATGGGTCTTGCTACGGAGCATTCTATTGCCAGCTCCTGTTTTGAATAATTTTGCTTTCTTTTCCTCAGGTACAAAGATATGAAGCCAGAGAATCAAGTGGCAACTGAATATGTTTCATGGAGACTTTAAATATTTGGAGAGACTCTGCTTCTTAGGAGAATGTGTGTGTGTGGGGGGTGGGCAGGGGGAATGGATGTGGGGGGGTGAGGTGGGCAGGGGGGAACGGATGTGGGGGGGTGAGGTGGGCAGGGGGGATGGAGAAAGATGTACAGCAGTTAATAATGGTCCTGACCCTGAGCACCATCTCTTGAGTGGTCAGGTCCCTTATAGTTTACAAAGCTCCTTCACTTCCCTATGTCACCTGGTCCCGGTACAGCTCTGGGATGAGGTTGGCACGTAGGCACCCACGGCGGAGCCTCAGCATTTCAGATGAGCAGTGAGAATGAAGTGGAGCCAAACCAGGAACTGCGCCCTCTGCAGGCTCAACCCTGTGTCTCCCATCCCTCCTGAAGACCAAAGCAAATGTTGAATGACTTAGGGCTTTTTGGATGTCATAGTTTTACTAGCCCATATTATCAGTGCAGGAAGTGGGGTGCCAGGCCACAGACTTGAAGGAGCCCTCCTTCCGAGACCCCTGCATCCTGTGCCCTCGCCCGTTCCGCTGCGCGCAGGTCCTGCCTCCGTGCTCAATAACCACTGTATCAAGCTTCTGCCCTGCCCACCCTGGGCCATTCGTCTTTATGCACTACCTTATTTAACGCTCACAGCAACCCAGTATCTCCATTTTTACCAACGAGGACAATGGAGCTTAGAGGGGAAGTAACTCATCCAAAGTCACGAGGCAGGGCTTGCTTGCTTGCTTGCAGTTCCGGCTCCAGGGCCTGCCTTCTTCCAGAAGAACCCTGGGTTTCCCAGGTGGGGAACCACGTGGCCCTGGACATCACCCACCCGCTCATAGGTGGCTTGCTCAGCCACCCGGTGGGCAGTTCCTCAGAGAAGAGGCAGGGAAGGGAGAGAAAGCCCAGTTCTGTGAGTGGCCCGGCACGTGGGCCGGATGTCTGTGGTGATGGGGAGGGCAGCGGCCGCAGGAAGGACACCAGGAATCTCACTCAGTCCCCTCAGGTGGGCAGACCCCACTGATGGAAACAGGGCTGCTTTCACTTTGTCTTCTCGCAGTCTTCCAATCTTATACACAAAATCCCCCTGGGCATGCTGCTCTTTTGGGTCTCATAGGACCGACCATTTCTGGGCTGGAGTGGGCGGGCTCACTGGGGCTGAGCCTTGGGACTGTGGTGGTGGCCAGTTCCAGCCCTGGAGGCTGATGGGAGGGCAGCTTCCTGGGAGGCCTTCTGGGGGTGCTGTCAACCCCAGCCCAAGGAGCATTTAGTCTCTGGGGGAAGGAAAGCTGGGGGCAGGAGGTGGGCACTGTAGGGGTACAGAGATCCCCTGGGCATGGGCAGTGCTCTCTGGGAGGCAAGAACCAGAATAGCAGCTGATCCGACGACAGGTTGTGATCTATAATTCATACCCAGCTCCTTCCAGAGAGGACTGGTGGCTGCCTGCCAGGGGTTTGTAACCGCGGGCTTTGCTTTGATGAAGTCAAGGGGGTTTCAGGTGGTCCCTAGGCTTAGGCGTTACTAAATTGAGACCATCTGTGAAGCGGTTTCCCGTGTTAACTTCTTCATCCCCACAGCACTGCTGCTGAGTCGAATGATGACCTCCGTGTGACAGACGGGGAGACTGAGGCTCAGAGGGTGGAGTGATGTGCCCAAGGTCCCACACCTGGGGAAGGCAGGATTTCAATCCAGGTCTCATTTGGGCAGCATCCAAGACTGTTCCCTGGGAAGCAGATGGTGAGACCATTTAAAATCTGTGACTGAAATCTGTTTGGTGCCCACAGCATTGTAGGCATAACCCAGCTCTGCTCCTTCCCCAGATGGTTCCGGCCACCCCCTGTACTCCGGCCCGTATTTCCCTGTGACCATTGCTGCTCAAAACATGAGTCTTGGCTAGTCCCGAATGGACTGTCCTTTGTGGTGTACAGGAAGGAGGCAAGGGGGTAGATCTGACCATCTGCGTACTTTGTGTGCACAGACCAGCCGTACGGATATCTGCTGCCCACCTCTCCAATTAAAAGGTTGAATCATCGATGATGAGGCCCCTGAGAACATGGCTCTGAAGCCAGATTGCCTGGTTCCAATGCTGGCTTTACCACTGGGTGATGGTTATGCAGCCTCTGCTGCCATAGCAGAATGTCAAGGCTGGATGGTTTAAACACCCAAAGTTTATTCTCTCGCAGTTCTGGAGGCTGGAAGTCCAACATCGAGGTGTGTGCAAGTTTGGGTTCTCTCGAGCTGTTCCTCCTTGGCTTGCAGATGGCCACGTTCTCACAGTGCCCTCACATGGCCTTTTCTGTGTGAGCTTATCCCTGATGTCTCCTTCTCTTCTTACAGCGACACCAGTCCTATTTGATAGGGCTTTACCCTTATGACCTCGTTTGACCTTAGTTACCTCTCTCCAGGCCCTGTCTCCAAACACACTCCTGTTGCCGGGGGCCGGGGGGGAAGCTCGTGGCCAGAATAGGAATTCTGGAGAGAGACAGTCTGTCTATAATTGGTGAACATAGACAGGAGCCTCCCTAAGTCTCAGTTTCTTTATCTGTTACATGGGGGTAATAAAAGTGATTATTCCAGAGTTTCTGAGGGACTTAAATGAGGAAATACATGAGGACTATGCCTGGCATGTGGGTAGCAAGTGCTTGGTGTGCTACATGTTACCATTATTTGTCACTGTCACCATCATTGCCATCATCACATCATTACCATTATCATCATCATCATTACCATCATTGCCATCATCACCATTATCACCATCATCACTGCATTATCTCTATCGGTCCAGAGGGAATTACCAGAATCTAGGGGGCTGCTGGTTTCAGGAATCTGCATCCTGTTTGTCATTTGTGGCTCAAGGTTGAAGTCACATTGGATCAGAGTGGCAAAGAACTTGGCCTTTGACACTAAATGCTTATTTCACAAATGAGGCAACTGAGGCTAAGCCAGGGGCTCCTACTCAGTCAGAATGCCAATAACCTACCCCTTGGCCTGTTGTTCCCATGGTCTGTTGTTCCCATGGTCTGTTGTTCCCATGCCTGCTGTTCCCATGGCTTTTTGAACCATTACAGTGACTCGTAGGGGACAGGAGGTAGCTTCCCTCCCTGTTGGAACCATGTATGATGTTTTGGAGAATTCAAGTTTTTTTTTCCTTAATGTTTATGGACTGTTTCTCTCATGTATTAGCTGAGTTCCTGTCACATAGTGAATGCACAGGAGCTATAAATTACCAAATCCCTACGGATGGGTCCCCAGGCCCGCCCCTCCACAAACCCAGCGTCCCAGATCCTGGCGTGATGACATCCAGCCCTTCCAAGGGCAGCCTAACGTTTCCTTGCCTTGTCCCATTCACACATCTGTGTCTCCCTGGGAATTTGGACCCAAGTACTGACAATCCACCAGGCTTCAGTCAGAAGGGCATGGTGACTCATTTGCTTTGACAGTGTAATCTTTCTAGTGAAAAATAATGCAGAAGCTACAAAATAAAATCCCAGCCAGGCCTGGCAGCTTGGTGGGTTTCCAACCGAACATTCACTCCCACCCTCTTCCTTCCAACAGAACCCCAGCTGGGCCCAGGCACAGGGTGCGTTGTCCTCCATGGGGGTCTGCCTGGCTGGAGCCCAGCTCTTTCCCCTTTGCCAATGACTGCTTTGGGGCTGGGAATGTGACCCAGTTGCAGCCAATTGAACTTGAGGAAAGTCTCCTGGGGCTTTGATTTAGATGAGAAGACCTCTTCCATGCCCCACTTCAGGATGCTCTTGTTTGGGGAGGCAATGCCTGCAGCCAGGGAGGCGAGGCCAATAAGATAGGTTCCTGAAGGGCGTGGCCTGGAGCCCGGACACTGGACATCGAAGAGCTGTGAACCCCTCTGGAGCCTCCTACCTCCAGCTTCTCAGTAAGTGAGATGTAAACTGTTGATGAAGCCAGGTTTACTCAGCTGTTACTTGCAGCCAAAGCCACTCCAACTGAAGCTAGGTCTGGGGGCGTGGGAACCCATGGCCAGGTGCGGCTAAGGGAAAGTATGTTCTCGCTCGGGGAGGGTGGAGGTTGTAAGGACACTGGATGCAGTCCTCAGTCCTGCTGTCCCCCCACACGCCCCCACTTTCATGTGACAGCCCAGTGGGCACAGCCCTGAGAAACGAGGTGGGGTCTCTGTCCCAGGCTCACCAGGCTCCCTTCTCGTCGGCTTCAGGTGGCTGCACTCACCTCCCCACGGGGTTTCTCCACCACCCTCTTCCTGGCTCATCCAGTTTCTGGGCTTTGGTTTCACATGTGGATTCGCTGAGCCACTGCTGGGGCCAACACGGGTCGCAGGCCGTCCATGCCCTATGCTGGACCCCGCCCCCCCCTGCCAGTGCAGTGCCTGACTTCCGGGCACCAAAGCTGGGTGCAGTGCTCACTGAGTTTCCCGGATGGGGAGGTGGGGCAGAGCAAGCCTGAATGATTGGCTCTGCGTCCGAGGTCCCTAGGCCAGGTGTAACCACCAGGTGTCTCCTCTGACTTTTCCCTGTAAGATCAGGTGAGGGTGTAGTAGGTGAGGGTCCCAACATGAAGCTAAACAGATTCAGGTGAGGCTGGGCTTGGGCACTGGTGCCAACCACAAGTGTGTTTTCCTGATGGACAAAGGAGTTTGGAGGGACCGAGTAACCTACAGGAGAGGGAGTTGGGGAGACAAGCTCCGCCCAGTGTCGGCCATGTTACTGGTGAGGGGGTTAGCAGGACTGCAGTGAGCCCAAGCAGGACTGGGGACCTCAGCAATCTCTGGAGGTAGAGGACAGCATTGTCAGTGAGGACCATTGGAGTCGGGACGGCCACGCTGCAGTGCAGCTCGCGGGCCTGTGGGACCGAGCGGGGTCCTATAGGGGGAGAGGAGTCTCAGCATGTCATGGGTAGTAGGCCAGTGCTAGGGGGAAGCTGTCACACAAAGTGTCACAACAGAGGCAGGGGTGTGCACAGGGGCCGTACAGGCTCAGCTAACCCCTGACCCGCGTGGCTTCTACATCTAAGGGCTCTGCCTTGAAGGAGAGCCACTTCCTGGCCTACAGGACTGTAGGGCTGACGAGTCTGGCCCACCACTTGTTTTCATGTGGCCTGTGAACTCAGAATGGCTTTGTGTTTTTTTACATTTTTAAGTGGTTAGATTTTAAATATTTATATGAATACCTACACAATATCTTCAGTCTTGCCACTTGACCTGCAAAGCCTAGACTATTCACTCCCCAGGTTCTTACAAAGCTTGCTGGCCCCTGGTGGGGTCTGTTCTTAGCGTTCAGCCCTGGGGGCATCAGCTGCCAGTGGAGAGACCTGGCTTTGCCCTTGGCCCCGGGGAGCATGGGATGCTGGCTTCCTGGCCTCATTCAGTGTGCTGACACACCCTCTGGGTTTTCTCCGAGGCCCCTCAGGTGAGAGGGAACCTGTGAGGTCTGAGAGAGGAAGTCAAGCCCCAAGAACAAGCCCCCCAACCCAAAGTCTTCCCAGGACGACCCTGCTGGGGGCAGGTGAGTTCTTGTCAGCCAAGCAGCATCTTGCTGATAAAACTAATGACTTGTGTGTAAGCACAAGAGGACCCCGCCATGTGGCTCCCACCTGCGCCTGCCCATCTGTGAGCCCTGGGAGGCCGCTGGAACCCTCCCCCACCATGGAGTCAGGAGAGAGCTGAGGTCCCTGGGGCCAGGGCCAGCACACAGGCCAGTAAATCTCGGCTCGGACTGTGCCAGCTCCTGGCCACCCTCCAGGCTCTCAGCAGCACCACCAGATGGTGGCTAACGGAGGGTGGAAAGCTCCCGGGAAGGCCTGGGCTTGGTTCAGTGTGGGGAGGCTGGCCAAACACAATGCACCCTGACCACGGCCATGGGGAGGGCTCCAGGTGTGGCCTGTCTTTGCTTGGGCCCATCAGCTTTTACTCCTGACCCCTGGCCAGCCATCCTGCCTTTCCTTTGCTTGTTGCTGACCCCAGGGACTTGCCAGCTGTATGTTTACCCATTGCAAAGGACAAACACAGGCAAGGTGTTGGCAGGTGTGCGCAGCCCACAGGCCTGGGCCTGGGTGTTCCAGGAGGCGGCTGCTGCGTGGGCTCCGACTTGCACGTGTCTCAGCAGAACCAGCTCTTCCTTTTCCTGGAGCAGAGGACTGGCGATGTCGCATGTCTGGGAACTCTGTGCTTCGTCCTGGATCCCCTGAGCCACAGGCTGGCCGTTCAGGTGACACGGCTGACCTAACTTGTCAGGGCTGTGACTATTGTCCTCTGATGGTTTCCAGTGTCGTGCTAGAGGGGCCTGGTCACAAACAAATCCAGGCCCCACCTGGCCTGGAGCCCAACCAGCCCCGTCTGGCTAGAGGAGCAGGTGGACGAGGCCCAGTGGGAGGTCAGGGCTGCTCAGGGTCGGTCCAGCTCCATATAAAGGGAACAATGTCATTATGAGAAAGTCCAGGCTGCCTCCAGGACGCCTGCCCTCCTGGGGGAACACAGCAGACTTCCCACTGTGAGAGGAGGTGCACGTGTGTGTTGTGTGTGTGGGGGAGGGGTGAAACCCTGTGTGTGGTGTCCTGTTCTCAGCACCTGCCGTGCTGGACACACAGAGGGGTGCTGGGCTGTTTGGGATGCCGGGCACTCTGCACAGTAAAGCAGGGCATCTGTCTGAAGTGTTAAAGGCGCCAGTAATGAAGGAGAAGCTAAATAGTTTATTTTTAGAGAGGGAAAAGGAGGGAGAAGGAGAGGGAGAGAAACATCAATGTGTGGTTGGTTGCCTCTCGCATGCCCTCTACTGGGGACCTGGCCTGCAACCCAGGCATGTGCTCTGACTGGGAATTGAACCAGTGACCCTTTGATTTGCAGGCCGGTGTTCAATCCACTGAGCCACACCAGCCAGGGCCTTTTTTTTTTTAATCCTCACCTGAGGACATGCTTATTGATTTTAGAGAGAGGAGAAGGGGAGGGGGAGATAGAGAGAGAGAGAGAGGGAGATATTGATTGGCTGCCTCTTGCACACGCCTGAACTGGGGGCTGAACCCACAACCCAGGCAGGTGCTCTGACTGGGAATTGAACCCATGACATTTTGGTTTACAGGATTGTGCTCCAAAAAAAACTGAGCCACACTGGCCAGGGCAGGGCTGGGTTGTTCTCAGAGCAGGCACATCTGGGATTTAATTCTAAACCTGTTTTGTGGGTCCATCTGCTCTTCGTGTTT
Source organism: Macrotus californicus (assembly GCA_007922815.1). Classification (NCBI taxonomy): domain Eukaryota; kingdom Metazoa; phylum Chordata; class Mammalia; order Chiroptera; family Phyllostomidae; genus Macrotus; species Macrotus californicus. The sequence continues at coordinate 58,854 of VMDR010000780.1, read as the reverse complement.
CCAAATCATCCAGTGCAAACTGCTGCCCTCTCAGGGTGAGGTGGGTGCCCCAAGGTCAGGCAAAGGCCACAGGAGCACAAAGGCAGAGCAGCAAACAGGATTCAGGGGAGGGATCAGAGCAGGGGGTGACCTCGGGAATGGAACAGCCTGGGAAGGCCTGGGGCTGGGGTGTTTGAGAAGGTCTGAAGGAATGTAGAGGTGGGTACTGTTATCACCATGTTGTACAGATGGGGAAACAGGCACCAAGGGGTTATTATTGCCTTTGCCCAAATTTCCATGGCTAATGATGGCTGGAACTGGTACCTGAACCTGCAGTTTAGCAGAAGACCCCCACCTGGAGGGACAGTAAGGCAGCCCCATGAGGCGCAGCTGATGTCTTGTCAGGGTGATTTGCCCCACACCTGTGGGAGGGAGGGAGGGAAGGAATGAAGGAGCATCAGACAGGGGAGAAGCTGAGTGTGGTGCAGGCTTAGCCCATCCCACGTGGAGTTCTGAGATGGGATGACCCTGAGGGCTGTTCCAATTTGGGGTAAGACAGCCAAGCTTTCCATTGGGGAGGAGGTGTGGCCTTGGGTGAAGCAGCTGAGCCATCTGTCCTTGTTGCTGACAGTGGAGGGCAGCCCTTTGTTCTGACAAGAGGAGCCTCCCAGCCTCTACCACAGGGTGGTGGGGAAGCCCTCTCCGGGGGGGTGGGTACCTGGGCAGAGACACTACGAAGGTAGCAGGACTGGGGCAGACTGGGTGAGGAGCCAGTGGTGGCCCAGGTCTGAGTGGCAGCAGGGACTGCGTCATACAGGGCCTTGAGAGCCAAGCGGTGGCTTTTCCTTGGGTGAGCGGAGCAGCCTTCGGGAGCTTGGAGCAGAGGACCTCCACCAGGGTCTTGCCCTCATTGCTCCCTGGAGAGCTCTGGGAGCAGAAGGGGTGGCAGGGAGAAGTGGGAGGGGACTGTACTTTGAAGGTTGGAGTCCAGAGGAATTACTGACAGGTTGGCTATGAGATGTGAGCAAAAGAGAGGGGTCTGGTCTAAGGTTTGGCCTGAAGCCCTGGAAGAATGGTCTTGGCCATGAGGAGAGGGGAGAACGGTCGAGAAGTGAGGGGTGGTGGCAGAACCTGCAGAAGATCTCTTAACTTCCCAGCACTCCTTCTCACCTTGTGGGGTCTTTGGGGCCACATTCAGCTGAGCTGCCCCAGCCCTGGTGCCCCCGGGGGCTCTGGAAGCAGGACGGGGGGTACTGTGTCTGTTTTTACCTTTGTAGTAACTGCTGGTGGGAGGGGTTCGGGGAAGGACCCTTTGTGGCAGGTGAATTCTCAGACAGGCTGGGCTGTGCGTTCTTTCTCTTCACATCCATCATCCCTTGATCCAACTATTCTGGGGAAAGAAAACAGGAGACACGGGCTCCCACTGAGAGGGGAAATGAAGAGCGCTGGACTCCCATCCCCCACATCCGTGCCACACATTCTATGAGTAACCTGCTCCGGCACAAAAACACCTTCGTATACCACCCACAAGGGTAAATTCAAAATGGATTAAAGACTTAAATGTCAGACCCAAAACCATAAAAGTCCTAGAAGAAAGCATGGGCAGCAAAATCTTGGACACTGCTTGTGGCAGTTTATCGGATGTATCTCCCCAGGCAAGGGGAACAAAAGAAAAAATAAACACGTGGTACTACAAGGAACTACAAAGGTTTCAGCGATAAAGGAGAACATCAACAAAATAAAAGACAACCCACAGAATGGGAGAGCATTTTCGCAGATACATCTGATGAGGGGTTCGTGCCCAAAATTTGTAAAGAACTTATAAAACTCAGCAACAAAAATCAAACCACCCAATTAAAAAGTGGGCAAAGGACTTGAATAGACACTTTTCCAAAGAGGACAGGCAGATGGCCAATAGACATATGAAAAGATGCTCACTGTTACTAATCATCAGAGAAATGCAAATTAAAACCACAATGAGATGTCACCTCACACCTGTCAGAGTGGCCATCATCAGCATATCAACAAACTACAAGTGCTGGCGAGGATGTGGAGAAGGGGGACCTGTTTGCACTGTTGGTGGGAATGCAGACTGGTGCAGCCACTGTGGAAAACAGTACAGACATACCTCAAAAAATTAAAAATGGGTCTGCCCTTGACCCAGTGATCCCACTTCTGGGGGAATATCTGAAGGAACCCAAAACACTAATTTGAAAGAACATAAACACCTGCTATGTTCATTGTATGTAGCATTATTCACAATCATTAAGATATGGAAGCAGCCCCAGTACCCATCAGTAGATGAGTAGGTAAAACAACTATGGGACATTTAGACAATGGAATACCACTTGGCCATAAAAAAGAAGAGACTTTTACCTTCTGTGACAGTATGAATGGACCTGGAGAACATTATGCTAAGTGAAATAAGCCAGGCAGAGAAAGACAAGTACCATATGATCTCACTCATATGTGGAATCCAATGAACAAACTGAACCAACAAGGAAAATGGAGACAGACTCAGAGAGAGCAGGATAACAGCTAAGGCAGGTGTAGGGGTTGGAGGGATTGAGCATAAAGGAAAAGGACCTATGGACATGGACAACAGTGTGGTGATGGCGGGGGGTGGGGGGGTGCACATAAAGGGACTAAATGGTAATGGAAAAACTGCAGTAAAAATTAAAGGGAAAAAAAAAAAAGAAGCCTGAAATTCCCTGGAGAGCAGGTTCCCATCTGAGCAGGCTCAGTCTCTAAAGTGCCCGTTGCCATGGCAAAGAGCCATTTGTGGAGAGCCAAGCAGATCACTGCAGACCCCGCCTCACAGGTTACTTGTGACCCAGCGCCATGAATGGGCTGCGTTTTGAAGATGAAGATGCTGAGTCTCTAACCCGAATCTGAGCCCAGTGTTTGGCCTCTCATGTGACAGGCACCAGCCCGTGCTTCTGCTTCACACCTGGAAGTAGCTTCCCTTCACCCTTCTGTTCTGAAGGAGGGACATGCTGTGACTTTTGGATGTTCACAGCCCGTGGGCCTGAGAAAAGAGCAATTGTTCTCCATGCTGATGAGCCCGGGTCTTTGTGTTCGAGCTGCCACTGAAAGCCCATCCTGATCTAGTTTCCCTTCTGGGTCTTGCATGTCCCTACATTAAATTCCCAGGAACAAGTCAAGGACCAAGGCCTGAGGCTGGGTTATAGTTCTGTTGGGTCAACTAGCATGTCTTCCTTTTTTGGGCCATGGGGTAGATAGAGTGAGGTATGGTGTATCAGGGGGCTAGCATAGGGCCTGGCCCCAGGGAGGGACAAAATGCATGCTTGTCCCTGTTCCTTATCTTTATTCCCCCCAATATACCTTTCTGTGCCCTCTCTTTCCCCAAAATGTACTTTTAGATGCTTAAAAGAAAGCCTGGGGGTTTCCTAGAGGTGATGTTCCCTAATCCCAAAGGGGGTGTATCTATTTTCTAATAAAACGACAGCCTCTCTATTTATAGTATCCACTGTGTGCTATGCACAATCTCCATGCTGTCTCACCTGATTCTTATTGCAATCCTTCCTAGAGGTTTCATTATGTCTATTTTTTCAGATGAGGAAATTCAGATGAGACTCAGAGAAATTCAATAACTGACCGAAGATCCCACAGGTAATTTGAACCCGGGCAGTCTGACTCCAGAGCTTGGGCATTTAGCCCACGTGCAAAACTCTTTGTTTCGTATTTGTGTTTCTATCTGCCAGGGGCCTCTTCCCTGCCCCCCTCGGTGCCCCTCCTCCTGTTCTGGCCCCTCTGACTAGCAGCACCTGTCTCCCTGCAGGGCACGGGACCCTTCTTGTCTGCTCTCTTTCGGCTCTTCTCTGACCTCCATATGGCCATGACCACTTGTTCAGCCACCGGACCACACCTCCCAGTCCACTGCACGAATATGGAAAGAGGTGGGGAATCAAGGAGACAAGCTCAAGGGTGAGACCGACTGGGGCCATCACCATACTGGTTGGCAGACTCATGGGACGGAGGAGGGCCCCGGGACCAAGGGGACTATGCAGCGGTGAATCGCCTCCTGGGTGCTGGGCCTGTAGTTCTGGCCCATGTGAAGTCATGCACTGTGACTCGGCTCTCCCAGATGGCGAGGCTGGCCTCAGCAATAGCCAGGGGGAGAGCTACGGAAAGCTCCCGAGTGTGATGCTCACTCTTCCCAAACCCACGGTGCTGGGAGTCAGCCACGCTGGCCCACTGGCCTCTGCCCACAGCTCTGCTCGCCTATCTCCCTTCCCTAGCTTCATTCCACCCCATGACTGCTGGTCCCCTGCACAGGGAGATAGGTAACTGCTGTCACCCTGGCAGGTGTGTGACGCAGAGGCACAGACCAGGGGCGACAAGGGCACAGGTGGCGGTTGCAGATGGGCTGGGAGCTGGTTAGGGACACTGGAGAGGGCAGACACCCTGGCCCAGGCTGTCTGGTGGAATGCAGTTGCTGTTTGGGCCCCTTGCCTTTCCCTCTTTCCCTCATTCCTGGAAACCAGCCCCTTCTCTTCCCAGGACTACCGGGCTGGTAGGGCACGGGCACTGTGGGCTGTCCTGCAGCCCCCATGGGTGTGAGGGGAGGCTCCCCAGTTGTGGGTGACCACATGCCGGCTCTCGCCTTCTGTCAATATGGCTTCCACCCTGGCTGTTCCCAGGGCAGGAGGGGAGAGAAGAGGAAGGGGAGGGCGAAGAGTGCTCATTGATTTCTGGGGGACACTATGGTGGGAGAACTCCCTTTCCACTGAGCTGTGGAACTGGAGTGACCAACCGTTTCAGTTTGCCTGGGACCAAGGGGGCTCCCAGGAGCTGGGACTTTGAGTTTTAAAACCAAGAAAGTCCCTGGCAAGCTGGGACGGTTGGTCACCCTCGTGGAAAGCTGGGTTGGATGGGGCCAGAGTCGGTGCCCTGCTGTCCTGGAAGAGCAGTGCCCTGAGCCTGCCTGGAAATGCAGCTTTGCGGTCACCCTGTCCTGTGGACCCGGGTGTGGCTCCCGGGAGGTAAGTTCTCCTCTTCATTGACTCTGCACTGGAGCTCTTCTGGGGAACCCGCAGAAGACAGCAGCCCCAGACAACAGCTAATCGCCTTTTTCTCTCTAGATTTTCCTGTTCTACATGCTTCATAGAGATGAGAGTGTACAATACGTGGTTCTTCATGACTGGCCTCGGAGCATAATGCTCTCAAAGCTCACCCTTACTGTAGCATGTGTCAGTACCTCATTCCTTTTGATTGCTGAATCATCTGTTGGATGTATGTAACACATTTTATTTTTCCATTCATCACTTGATGGACGTTTGGGTTGTTTCTGTTGTTTTGCTGTTATGCACATTTATGTGCGAGTGTTGTGTGGATATATGTTCTCAGAAATTTATATATATAATTTAATTCTCAAAACCTATGAGGTAGGTAATATTATTCTTAAGGCTCAGAGAGGCCAATTAACTTGCCCAAGGCCACACAGCTTCTAAGTGGTAGAACCGAGAGATGAACCCAGGCAGTCTTGCTTCGGAGCCCATGCCATAACCACTGTGCTATATTCTCTGGAAGCACGCCTGGCATGCTCAGTAAGTATCAATGGAATGAGTGGCTGAGTTAGACAGGGGTGCTGCTCTCAAGACTTTTGTCACGTGGTTGTCTTCTTGCAGATAGCTTCCCTCTAATTGATCTCTGCAGTCCTCTCGGGGTTAGAAACAGGGAGAGGAGAAGGTTGGCTGGAATCAGCTATTAAAACATTGGATGTGTTGTTGTCAACTATGTAAAGGGACACTTTCACCGGGGACAGGGCTGCAGATTCCTAAGGGAGAGAAGAGCCAGCATTGGGGGCCTGAAGGATTTGAGAAGTTACAAGAAACTTCCTCTTCAGAAAGGCTAACAGGAAATCTGTTTTTTTTTTTTTTTTTGAGTGAGTAATGCTGAAGCTCTGTTGTGTGCCTGGTAACATCTCTGCCTGGGGTCCTGGACTGCCTTTGCCTTATCATCCATCACAGGATGACCAGAGGGCTGATTCTGGGGTGGGCCCTGGGGTTACCTGGAACAGCTACCAGTGGGCAAGTGCAGATGGTCAAGGCCAAGGAGGTAAGCATGCTTATCCAGGCGCAAGGTGCCAGGCTGCTGAGCCTTCGAGACAAAGGCCATGTCAGACTCCAGCAGACCGTGTTCCCCAGTCCTGCTGTCCTGCTGCATCCTCTGTAAAGCCAGCACTGACCACTTGGTCACCAAGCTGTTCCCTGCCCTTTGTACCAGCACTTACTCCCTGGGCACTTTGATGTTTTGAGGGGGTGACGTTGGCTTTTGCAAATCAAACAGTCATCAGCCTGGATCTCAAACAGCTCTAATCCTTTTGTCCTTGGCTCCAAAACATTCAGTGTCTACAGAATTAAGTGTAAAACTCTCTGCTTGGCCCTCTCAGGCCCATCTCCTCTTTCCACTGCCAGCTGTAACATCCCGGCTCTCCGCCCACCTCTCCCTCTACTCTCCTACCCCAGCATTCTGGGTCCCAACCTCTTCTTTCTCCCTGCATAAGCCTTTTTCACTTTTGCTTCACCATCTTTGCTCAAGCTGTTTGCCTGGTCTGGAATGGCCCCTCTGCACTACCCCAGATCAATTCCCACCTCCTCCAGGAAGCCTTCCCAGTCCCTCTGGCCATGCAGAATCCCGTTATTCCTCCTGACTCCAACCTCCCAAGCACCTCTCCCACCCTCGTCTGCAGTTGCGGAATTATTATGTTTGTCTTATTCCTGGGGGCAGGGATAAAATTGCATTTGTATTCGTTCTTTGCTTAGGCTGGAATAATGTTGGCACGTAGTAGGTGTCCAGTGGTTGAGTTGCTGGACTGAGCTGACAATCTCTAGTATCTTTTAATCTTTGAAGTCTTTTATTCTCAGTCCATATCGATTTACCTCATTATTTTTAGTCACTGAAAAGTAGTCTATTGTATGGATAGACCGGAATCAATTTAGCCAGGTTTGGCCGACTGAAAGTCATTTAGGGGTTACAAACACCTGTGCATGTCTCCATGTACCTTTGTGAGTACATCCCTTGGAGGTGTCTGGCAGTGCAACTGCTGAGTCAGAGGGCGTGTGCATAAAAAGTGTGGCTGTATCACCGGAAAGGTTGTGTCAGCTCCTCTCCCCGTGACAGGGCAGGAGGGTGCAAGAGTAGTATCTGAGACACCTCAGCTCTTCGTCCTGGGCTGTGGGGGAGCTGTCCTCCCAGCTCCCTCTCTGCTCTGGTGTCAAGGCTGCCAAGCCACCAAATGGAAGGTGGCACCTTTAGGCCAGCTCACTGTTTGGCATCAGAGATGCTCAAAATTGAATCAATTCAAACACTACCTGACTTCACCCATTCCTTTTCAGATGATCTAATCAAATCAATCTGGTGGGATTTATTCAAATTTCAAGAGTGTAGGAAAGAGAAAGAGGTATTCATTTGGAACCATTTCTACAATTTTGGTGCAGACACGTGACTTAGACCCACTTATCTAACAGGGCAAGTCTGGAATATATCATGTAAGGTGGATTGGGCCATTGTCAGAGGGCCACGTGGGCCTAGAGGCTCCTGCAGGCCCCACAGGGACAAGGGGACACCATCACTCCAGGCTGTACGTGCACGAGTGGCCCTGCTGACCTCTCTCACCGCTTCCTCTCCCACTGCTCTCCTCTCCCCATACACTCTAGACACGTGGGCACTCTCCCAGCCCTGGTTAGGCCTCGCGACCTTTGCCCACGCTGCGTCTCGCCCTGGACCTGTGGTCTGCTCTCCACGCAGCCGGTTCATCTCGCCCTGCAGGTCTTGGCCTGAGGGCCGTCTGCTCAGAGAGGCCTTCCCTGACTCTGAGGGACACTGTTTCGTCTCACACACCACCAGTTGGTCATTACTTACATGTTCTTGTTTGTTTTGTTTGTCATCTACCTTCCCCACCACTAGGACGTCAGCTCCAGAGTGCTGCTCTGAACAAAAGTCAAGGCTCTACCAGCAGGAAAGAATGACAGGGGCATGGATTTGGGTAGGCAACCAATAGGGTTTGCTATTAATAATCACATGTTCATGATAATGAAAAAGTTCTTGAAATTCTGAAATCAAGGGGTATGATAGTCAAGTATCGGTATAGAAGTGCTACATAACAAGCAACCACAAAATTCCAGGGGCATTGAAAGATAGCCATTGGTTTTGTTGGCCTGTGGGCAACCTGGTGTTTGTCTGATCCAGATGGTGCTTGGCGGTGAGTGGCCCAGCTCCACCTGCCTCTCATCTTCCTCCTGTGACCAGCAGAACAGCTGCAGCATGTTCTTCTCATGGAGACCATAGATGTGCAGGAGCTCAGGCCGGGGCCAGTAAGCCTGCTTCAAACCTGTACTTGAGCCGCGTGTACCCACATCTCATTGACCATGCAGGTTACACAGCCAGTTTCAACATCAAGAGGCTCTGCCCACTTAGTGGGAGGAGCTGCAGAGTCCAATGGCTGAGGACGCAGATACAGGGAAGGCCTGCAAATTGAAGTCAATGATGCAATCCACCACAAGGGGAAATGAAATATTAAATCAAAAGAAAATTAAGGGTGACTTTAGCAATACTCTTGTTTTTTAACTGAACTTTAAAGATTCAAAGGCTTTATTTAGAATAGAAAAGAACTTGGGGACGTTCAGGGGAATATAAACATTAAAAGAGTGTGTGAGTGTTTATTGAAAAGGGGCTCAAAAGGCAGATTTTTCTAGCTCTGGACTCCGCTGCTATCTGGCTGTATTGGCACCCACATCAGGGTGTCCCTTTGCACAGGGCTAGCTACTCCATTTCTCTCTTCCCTCTCTTAAAAAGCAGCACGTACAGTCTATGCTGAGGAAATAAACGAAGGCTACTTGAATGACAACAAGGGATGTGAAGTCAGGCAGGGGAGTGGTGAAGGCTCACGGGAAGCAAAAGGAAGACTTCAGATGTGCCCTGGCTGGAGGTCGCTGGCCTTGGAAGCTGGAGGCGGGTAACAAGAAATGGGGCATTTTTACGTGCTTGGTCCTGAGTTGGAAGCAGAAGTGAAAATAGGAGAGCTGGCAGTCCTGACCTTTCTGGTGAGAGGCTGTGGCTCGGCTTCCCAGGCGGGCTGCAGCGGTCAGAGTTCTGTTGTCATCTATGGTCTGGCATCGTCCATCTGTAGCTTCAGCCTCCCAACACCCATCAAGGGGAGCTCCAACTCCCCACTCCTCTGCATGGTGTAAAGGGCCCTTCACATGTGACTCCAGACAAGCCTTCAGGCCTTCCTTCCTCACATCAGCTCTGCCAGCAACAGCCGCCCCCTCCCCTCCCCCGCCACCGCCCTGCAACACACACAGCTCCTGTTCACCTGTCTGGCCACAGAATCACCTCTGTGCCCGAAGAGCAGAACGGATGGAGCATGTCTTCCTCTTGCCCTGCCTTCCTGCAGGCCCTCCCCCCAGCCCAAACACCCTTCTTTTGCTTTACACCAGTCTGTCCCCAAGCTGGTTCCCTCCACATCATCTGCCTCTACCCCTACAAAACTATCTCTTACTTTGTGTCCCCAAACAGTTTGTAGGAACATTTATTAGGGTGGGGATGGATTACATGATGTGAAAGGCATCTGCTCCCAGGTGGTCTCCCCCACTCTGCTGTGAATACCTTGAGGGAAAGCGTTATGCCTTACTTGTGCCTAGCACAGGACTTGGTAGGGAGGGGGCTCCTAACAAAGGCTTTTTGGAAGGAAAGAAGGAAGAGAGGAAAAATTATAGGTAGGGCTGACAGATAAAATGTAGGGTACTCAGTTAAATTTGAATTTCAGATAAACAATGAAAAATTAAAAAAAATACAAGTGTGTTTTAATTACTGTGTTGCATTTTAAGTAGATTTTAAAATATTGCACGGGACACATGTATTCTAAAAAATGACTCATGTATCTGAAATACAAATTCACCTGAGTATGCTGTATTCTCATTTGCTAAACACAACGACCCTGATCAGAGGGCAAACAGATGGTTAAAATTGAAAGTGGTTGGACTTTGAGGCCAAGAGGAAATCTCCCCAGTGCACTCTTCCCTTCCCTGTTAGGCAAGAACTCCATCCCAGGGGCTGGCCCAGCTTTGCTGCTATTGTGCCCACTGATAAAACCCCAGATGGCTGGGTCCTTCCCCTGAGATCGGAAACCAGGCTGCTGGTTCCCTAGACAATGCTTTGAAGAGTCCTACAGGAGAAGAAATGCATGGAAATGGTGGTGGACAGACAGGAGAAAGGAGCCTTAATGATCCCTAAAGGGCAGGGAATTGCTTTTCTAAGTCGCAGGCATTTCCTGCATGTGGGAAACCATGAGTTAATTGTGAAAGACAAGGAGGAAGTGCCTCTTTGCAGGGAGAAGCCTTCGGTAATGAAGCATGGCGTTCAGCTGTGCACGGCCATGTGCGAAGAAAAGATGGAACCTGGTCCATGCTGTGCCCCGACTCTCCTTCCAGGCCTTGGTTCATCCGTTAAAATTGTGGGGGTGGGGGGAGAGTGTGTGCAGTGGGCAGAATGGTGACCCTCAGAACTCACAGATATGAACTTATTTGGAAATGAGGTCTTTGCAGAGGTGATGAAGTTAAGGGTTTTGAGATGAGTTAACATCATCCCAGGTTATCTGGGTAGGTCCTAAATCCAATGACAAACATCCAGATGAGGAATACTGAGGAGAAGACAGAGACAGGGGGGAAGAGGCCATGGGAAGACACAGCCAAGGAACACTGACAACACTGGAAGCTAGTCAAAGAAGGACCCCCACCCCGCCAGGGCCTCCAGAAGGAGTGCGGCCCTGCTGACATCTTGCTTTTAGACTTGTCGCCTCCAAAACTGTGAGAAATTAAATGTCTGTTGTTTTAAGCCCCCAAGTCTGTGGTGATTTGTTGCAGGAAACTAATGCAACATAGGACTAGAGTCCAGAAGCCTGGTGCACGGCCTGGGGGCTGGGGGACTTGGAATGTCCTCCTTGAGGGCCATACATTCATGTTAATTCAAAGCCTTTCTTAGCTTCTTCTGAACAGATGGCCCACAATCCCATAGACTTCCAATTTTATGTAAGACCAGGCCCTTCCTCCTGGATACTTTATATTAGCCATTCAGTTCTTACTAACACTGGGCATAAGGCTTTGTTTTGCATCTTAATATCATGTATAAAAACCTCTTATTTGTCTTTGACAAAGCAAATCAATGGTCTCCAAGTGGAGCCTAACACCATCTTCTGGGTTGTGAGAAACACAGTGGAGCATGGGTGCCCCAAAATAAGAAAGCAGTGATACTTTCTAGTCTTTTCAAATTCAGATCGGCACTAGTAGTTTCCTTCAGTGGGTATGTCAGAGGGTCCTAGGTCACCCAAGGCACAGGTGGGTCCCCAAGAGCTCTGAATGTCAGGGCCAATGGCGGTAACCTCACCTATGCATCAAAGCTCAGGGCAATTGGAGGTATTACCTGTGCTTGGTGAAGTGGATTTACAAGCTACATGATCTAGTTGTAGCTAAACTAACCCTTATAAAATGGAAAAGTGGTTTTAATAGATTGTGGAGAGACTAAGAATTAAAGACAAGACTAATAGTACAAGACCTGGTTAAAACACATGTGCGCGTGCACACATGCACACACACAAGAGCCCTGGTGGATAACTCGGTTGGAGCATGATCTTGTACACCAAAAGGTTGTGGGTTCAGTCTCCAGTCAGGGCACATTTGTAGGTTGCAGGTTCGACCCCCGGTTGGGGTATGGACAGGAGACAACCAATCGATGTTTCTCACATCGATGTTTTGGTCTCTCTCTCTCTCTCTCTTCCTCTTTTAAACTCAATAAAAACATATCCTCAGGTGAGGATTTAAAAAAAAACCCCGGCGAGAAACAAGTGCAGCTGATGTGGCTAGTACGAACTCTGTTAGCACATTACGAGGTAAAAATGAAACCTGACAGGAAGTCAGTCCCCTCTCTCCTCAAATCAACAATATTGCAAAGATCCCTCCAAAGATGGATTTATATCCAGTCGTTTAACAACAAAACCCACTCTATGTGTACATTGTGCCTTGGAATATTAGTTCTTAGCAGTAAAGAGTCATCAAAATGAACATATAAAATACTACTTTTCACCTTATCTACTTAAAATTTCTATTTAACGGAATGTGTATATAATGTATACATATATATGCATGCATCGGAGGTGCAAAATTTAATAAAATCGGGAATTGCTATGCACTAAATTGTGCCCTCCCCTCCCCCACCCCCAGCCAAATTCATATGTTGATGCCTCAAACACCAATGTGACTATATTTGGAATTAGGGCTTTTGGGGGGTAATTAAGGGTAAGTGAGGTCCTAATCCAGTGGGATTGGTGGCTTTCGAAGAAGGGAACCTGCCTGTGTACGAAGGAAAGGCCATGTGGGCCCACATGGAGACGGTGGCCACCTGCGGGCCAGGAAGGGCGCTTGCACCGGAACCTGACCACACCAGCCCCCTAATCTCGGACTCTCAGCCTCCAGAACCACGAGAAACCAGCTTCTGTTGTTTAAGCTCCCAGTCTGTGGTGTTCCGTTATGGCAGCCCGAGCCAACCAGCACAGAGATGTGATCAATGGCATTTGGGGACCCCTGAAGTACAGAATATGCGGTTCCCATAAATTCCTTCTCTGATTCTTTATCATCACATTATTTTTCCTCTGGAAAGTAGAACTGGCTCAGCATGGTTGCTTGTGGCAGTGATGGTCCTCTGTTGTTTTTGTGTCCCTTGTTCTATGCCCTTGGGTAGTCTGCTCCCGTACAGACCCTGGCCTTGGCCTTGTGACTTGCTTTGGTCGATGCAATGAGAGCTAATGTGTCTCAGGCAGAGGCTTGGAAAGTGCTTGCGAGTTGGAGCTTATCTGCTCTTACTGTGGGACCTTCTGGTACTAAGTGAACCAGCCTGCCTGCCCTAGCTCCTGGGTTTGAGAGACCATGGGGAGAGTACCTGCAGACATCCCAGGGGAAGCCCGGCCCCTTTGCGTGCTGCCGTCCCAGCCTGCCTAGCTCCGCAAACCAGAAGAACTGCCCAGACAACCCACAGAGTCATGAGAAAGCAGGGACATTTTATCGCTGGAAGTCCCTAGTTTTGAGGTGATTGGTCATGTGCTCCAGCGGGGTAGGGAGAGCATAGGGTCTTTCACCCAACTTAGACACGTTGCGGCCTAAAAACTGGGTGCTCTCCCGATGAGATGACTTTCAACAGCCCTTCCCTTTGTGTGTCTTTGCACTTCTAGAGCCTAGAGTATGTCCTCGTTCATGTGAGATGCCCGATGACTTTTGTTGAGTGAAGAAGATGGGTCATAGCAAACACATGGAACATTTTCCTAAATGTGTTCACGTGGATTCTTTTACTTTTTCCCCAGCGCTTGAGGCAGGTACTATGATCACCTTGTCCACAAACGCCTTAGGTAACCGAGCCTCAGGGAGGTTAAGTATCTTGCGCAACGCCAGGCAATTGGAAACAGCCAAGGAGGATATCTCCCGTATGTCTGCTTCCATGGCACTCACTTAGGTACTATGCAGCACGTCCATTGTAGACTGTGTCTTTTCCTGTACGGAGTGGAATTCTAAGGCTGAAAGCTGGAAAGAGAATTGGCAGAGTCCCTCTGTTACCTTGTCCCTCTGTTACCTCCAGGCACACAGCGGTGGATGAGCTCTGATCACTTAGTTCTGAGAACCAGTTTCTCATGATGGTGGCAGCTCTGGGCCTGGTGGGCCCTGCCAGATTGGGAAGAGGTCACCAAAGGAAGTTGTTAGGAGTGAAAGATACACAGCCCAATGCTAGTACCTGGGAGGGGAGCCAGGGTGCCACTCCAGCTTGGGCTCATTGAGAACTAATTGACTCCAATTGCCGTCTCTGGGACCCAGGTGGTGCCCATTATGTAAAGGGACAATGCCAGCTCAGGGGAGGGTCTGTGCCAGGCAGGGTCTGCACCCCATAGCTTTCCCTGCTGGCAGTCTGTGTGTGGCTTTCTGCCCCTCCCTCCTCCCTCCCTCCATCCTCAGATGGACAGAAAAAGCACAGATTGGATCACCCTGGTAGGTGCTGTACACAATCTCCAGGGGGTGAGGGGCACAGGGAAGGGGGCACTGGGGCTTTGTTAGTGGCAGGCTCCCCCCTGACGGAGCAGGTCTGGCAGGCTCCTGGAGAGGCGTGTGCTCGGAGGTTTACGTGAGTTATTCTTTTAGTGTTTGCAGGGGGTGATCCCCCAGTTCTTAGGGCACCCGCACTCTGTTAGGCCCCATTCCAGTAAGCCGTTTACTGTAATTATTTTGTTTGCTGATTTACTTGCTTTTCTTATCACCTCTCCACCTCTGGACTTCGAGCCCCATGAAGGTCAAGGCCTTTCTGTCTTTTTCTCCACGGTATGTTTAGCATAATGTCATGCGGACGGCAGACATACAGTAAAAACTTGCTAGCTGAGCTCCTCAACACAGACATTGTTATTCTCACTTAACCAAACAGGAAACTGGAGTTCAGCAATGCTGGGTGACTCGCTCAAGGCTACACAGCTAGTGAGTCTTAGAAACCGAGTTCTTACCCAGGTTCAACTGACTTGGAATCTCTGCGGTCTCTCTCAGCATGAGGCAGATACCCCCTGGGGCAGGAGAGGTGATTTTAGGCGTGCACGAACACAGGTAAAGCGTATCAAATCACAATGCAAAAGTTGTTCCCTTTCCACTCACCTTTCAATCCTGACTATCTCAAGAAAATACTTTTTCCAAAGAAAAGCAGGCCCTCAAGCTCAGCGTTGGACTGCCAGTGTGAGGTTTGGCTGTGACAGGCAGAAAGCTTGGCAGCGTTGGCTGAGCAAGATCAGGTGCGTCTCTCATGTAATGAACTGGAGGCAAATACCCCAGGGTTGGAAAGGCAGTTCTGTGATTGTCAGGAGCCCAGGCTCCTTCTAATTTGTTGCTCAGGCACCTACATCGTGTAGAGTCTCCTATGGGGAACCTATTGGTGTGTGATGTGACCTGTGGCTCAGCTCTGGTTCGGAAAGCAGACAGATGTGTGTTGGCGTGCAGGGGACATTCATGGCTAGGTCTCCCATGGGGAATCAGGCATGCATTGTCCCTAGGCCACTTTGGAACTTGCTCTTGCAAAAACTCCCTCACCTGGGATGGAGACAGCAGAGGTTTACTGTGACTTGTACTAGACTTCCCAAGCATGAATGCAAACAGCTCAGCCTTTTCTCCTTTACATTTGTAAATGACCTTTCTCTTTGAAGCAACTGGCAACATTCTTTCCTTTGTTATCTGTAAAAGGTATCCACTCAAAGCAAACCTGCACCTGCGCATAGTTAATGAGAACCATCCTGGATGTAATGTACCTAGAATGTCAATAAAAGCCTGTGGAGGCAGGAGTGGGGACTTTTTTCTCTCTGAGAGATCAGACACACACATCCCTTTTCTCCACGGGATTCCTTTAGTCCATGTGAATTTGTTTGTCACTTGTCCGGGGCTGTAGGACAAGCATTCCACAACAACATGCGGTCCTGCTGGATGGGACCGCGACAGTCTACTTTACAGCCCAAGACAGTTGCTGCAGCTTCAGTGGTCAAGTCCACTGTGCCCACCTTCTAGCCATCAGAAGGGACCATCCTGCCCCTTTCTTTAAGGGCCACTTCCTGGAAGTCAGTTTCTATTCCTTCAGCCCCTGGAGAAGTAAAAGAAGGAAGGTGGGGATGGAGGAACTAGTGATTTTATTTTTATTACTCTGTTAGGAGCCTGGGTTCATTGCCCTTGGCAGGACCTTCAAACCTGGAAGCTTTGATCAGAACATCACCAAGTGCCTGGTTGTGGGACAGGCTGGGAAGTGGGACTTGCCCTCTGGCCTGAGGCTGATGAGGACAAGGAGTCCCTCTGTACTGTGTGTGGGAGGTTGCGAGGAGCAATTTCTCTTCTTTCCCAAGGTGTGTATGTGAGAGGGAGGGGCTGCTTGTCTGATTGTGCCACTAAGGCCAGTGATGAGGAAAGATTGCCACAGAAGCCCTCATAGGGAGGGTTTGAGTGGCCGCAGGAGGGGAGCCGGGAAACCTGATCAGAAGACACTCAGCCCTGGGCGTGCTGATCACCAGATGAGCCCCAGGGAGCTGGGGGAGAAGGGGGCTGGAGAGACCTGGCAGGGCTAGGGCAGGCACCTGTCTATCCACACGTGCCCTGAACACCCATGCCTGTGGCTTTCTCTGGCCTCCAGGGGACATGGTGGGAGGTGGCTGCCTCCTGGCAAAAGGACCTGTGTGAGTAATTGCCAGGGGGCAGCTTAGGTGTGCGGTGGCATGGAACCAGGTTGTGGCCCTGAGGATCCAGACACCTCAGGCCTATACCCATGAGGAGCTAGCCTCTAGAAGCCTCCCCAGGGAGGATCAGACAGACCAGCAGCACCTACCAACCCAGAGAGGACTACCATGTGCCAGCTGCCCCGGGAGACCTCTATTCTCTCCCCAGAATTGCTGGCTCCCAGCCCTCAACCCCTGACAGGCTGGAGAAGGAAAGGATGTTCATAAAGGCAGACCAAGCTCCCCTGCACTCCCAGGTGCAGGTGGAGGGAGGAGGTGGAAAGCAGACTGCCTGTCCTCACTCAGGTCCCCAGAGCCACAGCCAGATTGTGATGGGGAAGGAGTGACTTTGGAGTCAGATAAGAGATTAGAGTTCTACATCAGCCTGGGCTGGGTTTTAATAAGGAAAAGGATCCAAGAGCTCTGGAGCCTGTCCAAGGCTTGGTTAAGGGATGGGCAAGGGAGACTGAACAGAGGCTGGTTCGTTCTTTTATTTCCCGCATGTACTCACCACCCATCATGTGCTGGGCCCTGCTGGGGCGTCGAGGAGTCGGGGAGACAGATGATGAAAGGTGCACACGCTACAGAGGTGGGTAGGGAAAGGCGTTAGGAGAGACCAGGAAGAGGTGGAGGGAGACAGCCACCGATCTGTGGAGGGGACCTTGAGTAAGGGCTTAAACTACAGAGAGGGGGACTCTGACTGCAGGGGGGTGACTGTGTTAGGCCAAGGTTGGCATTTTCTCCCTATTTCCTACTGAAGTTGGCCTAGCCAGGCTGGAGAGCCTTCCCTGAGGGTGTTGGATCCAGCTGATTGTTACAATCTCAGGTTCCCAAGCCCAACCCTGGGATTCTGATCCAGTTGTAGAGGGGGAGGGCCCAGGGACCTTTCCCAAAGCTCCTTATCTGCTCCCCGTTCTCTGAAGGTATGAGGACCGGACTCACCAATCACATCTGCTGTCCCCAGGCAGGAAGTTAGACCTAGAAGAACCGAGAGCTCTCACTGTGTAGCAGGAACCCTACTACGCACACTGCTTGTATTATTTTTTAAAAATATATATGTGATATTTGCGGGAACGTGGAGTTAGGCACTCTCATTCTACCCATTTTGTAGATGAGGAAACAGAGGCTCAGAGATATTACATCACTTGCTCGAGGTCACAAAATGACCCGTTGGGGAGCCAGGTTCTGTCTGGGGTATGGAACTCTGGCTCTGCCTTCTCCTCACAGTGATGAGATCAACGCTTCCTAAAAAGGGAACCAGCCACAAAAGGCAATAAATCCAGGTGGCAGATGGGGGTGGAGCATGGGCAACCATAGATTTCAGAGGAGACAAAGAAGCCAGGGAGGTCTGGATACTCAGGAGTAAGGGCTGGACTGTCTCCAGTGGGGGAGCCAAGCCTGGGAGAGGAGGAGCAAGCCGAAAACAGGGTCTGTGGTGCACAGCGTGGCCCAGAGGTCTGCAGAGAAGCAGAGACTGAGGCCACAGGGCCCTGGGTGGGAGGTGGTGGTAGGACTTGCTGTGGCTTCTTGTGCTGATCTGGATCCTCTGCCCAGCACAGAGGGGGATCAGTGGAGCCTGGGGGCCAGAGTTTGCCTGGAAACAGATATCAGACACAGCAAGACTAGAGATCTCATGTTCAACATGCTTAAAAATAGTAACTCAGTGCAACACTGAAATAGAAAAAGTCCTCTTCCCTCTTCCTGCATCTTTGTGATGTCCCCACTGACCAGGCCCCAGGGACCTAGGTTCCCTCTCCCCCCCACCCCGTCCCACCTTTGCTATGCCTCTGATCTTTTGCAAGGGCTTGGATATACTGTTTTGGCTCCAAAGTCCATGAGATTTCAGTAACCTTATAATAAACACTTCTTCTGCTTCAGCTAGTTTGAGTGGCTTCTGATCCCTGCAGTCAGCCTACGTCTGTCTAGAACAGAAATCATGAATCTGGTTTCTGATACAGGCCAGTTGAGATGTGGGGGTGCTCATACAGGTTGAACTCTACTAGGAAGCTGGAAGTTAAAAGATGGAACTTGATTGATGTGTTCGCTGAGATTATGTCAGCTGTTGTGATAGATAAACCCTGAAACCTTAGAGGCTGAACACAATAGAAGTTCATTTCTTAGTTACACCATGGTATGTGGGGGTTCCAGGTCAGACAACCTTCAACCAGGGACCCCTCCATCTGGTGGCTCCTCCCTCCCCTACAGCCCTGGGGTCCCTCGTGCCCAGCCGCAAGGGGGCTGAGACTGTGGGAAAGCACTCCTGCCCAGATGTAACCAAGGTTTCTTCCACTCACTTGCCATTGGTGAGAATGAGTTTCAGTCACCAAAATGCAAGGGGACTGATTGCTCTTTATGTGCACATGGAAAACAATATGATGGTTCCTCAAAAAATTTTACATAGAAGTAGCATGTGACCCAGCAATTCCACTCTCACATGTATACCCCCCAAATTGAAAACAAATGTCCAAATAAATACTTGGACACAAATGTCCATAACAGCATTATTTCAAACAGCCAAAAAGTGGAAACAGCCCAAATATCCGTCAACGGATGAATGGTGAAACAAATTGTGGTATGTCCATACAAAGAATACTATGCATTCATAAAAAGGAATGCAGTAATACTGATCTATGCTACAACATGG
Source organism: Macrotus californicus (assembly GCA_007922815.1). NCBI lineage: Eukaryota > Metazoa > Chordata > Mammalia > Chiroptera > Phyllostomidae > Macrotus > Macrotus californicus. The sequence goes on along the minus strand of VMDR010000780.1, from coordinate 39,940 downwards.
ATGAACTTGGGAAACATTATACTAAGTGAAAGAAGCCAAGCACAAAAGGCCACACATGGAATTATTCCTTTTATAAGAAATACCCAGAATTGGTAAATTTCTAGAAACAGGAAGCAGATTGATGGTCGCCAGAGGCAAGGGAGAAGGAGGAATGGGTAGTAATTGATTAATAGGTACAGCACTTTCTTTTGAATAATAAAAATGTTTTGGAACTTGATGTAGGAATGATTGCACAGTATTGTGAATGTACTAAATGCCACTGAATGATACACTTTAAAAGGTTAATTCTATGTTATTTGAATTTCATCTCAATTACAAAAAAAATATGCAAGTGGCCCGGGAAATGGTGGTCCCAGCTGCTGCTCCCTAGTGACAACTGTATACTCCAGCAGGGGCCATAAATCCTCGGTGACAAGTGAAATACCCGTGTGCACCTTTCCTCCCTCCCACACATCACACTCATCTCCACAGGGGGTTGGTCCAGAGGCCTCTCAGGTCACTGGACCCAGCTCAAAGCTTCTCCCTGAGTGCAGTCTTCTCCTGAGTTTGGATGTGGCTTCTCTTGCTTTGGTGACATATGAGTAAAAGGACAAGTTATCTAAATCCCCCCACCTCCAAACTCAATTCAAAGAGGGGGAGCAGGAACAGCCTGGGCACAGTACAAACTTGTAATCAGAAAGGGCAAGGAGGACAGACAGAAGCATTCCTGGCCCCTGGCAATTGCGAGCCCCTGCTAGGTGGGCAGCAAGGAGGTGGGGCCCTGGGTGGGAAGTTCCTTCCTTAGGCTGCATTCTAATTTCTGGAGGAAGGTCCCTGGTGCATTGTTCTTTGTGGTCCTGACTCCACCCCTGGGAGGTCTCTCCTTGACCATCATCTCCTGGGTTGCATCTAAAGCGAACATTGGGAAATGTGCCCTACTTGCAGGCTGTACGTCTTGCACAAGCCAACTTCCTGTCTGTGCAATCTTGGGGCCCCAAGGGCTGTTTAATGCTTAAACAGTGAAAATCTTTGCTAGTTAGGGCTTGTTATTTCTTTGGCAATAAGAAGCCCTAAAGTTGTAGTAGGCACACAAAAAATGCATTGTGTATGCTTTTAGTTGTATGATGTTCAAGAACAGGCAAAAATGAACCCAGGATGACACTATGTGTGATTTGGTTGCTACAGACAAGAAGACAGAGACTCAGAGGGGCTAAGTGACTTGCCTGAAGTCACACAGCCAGTTGAAGCAGAGGCGGGATCAATGCCCAGATCTCCAAATTTAGGGCCCAGGGAGCTGCCTTTCATACTTGGCTCTCATGGGGAGCGAACAGACACAGCAGTTTCCAAATGCAGCTTTTTTCTTTTGGTGCTTTTAATAAGCATATATGAAATACACTGCCAATCTAATTTAATTATAATTGGGTGACCAGAAGGCCGATTATGTTGTAAATTTAGATTAAAGAGCTATTGTGTTCAATTAGGTTTGATTGTAGAGTGCTTTAACACTTTTTCTGGCCTCAAGGAGAGTTTATTACGAAACTTTCCACTTATTCACTTGCATTTTGCCCACAGGTCTGGGGTGTTAGTAACTAGTTCTCAGGGTACCCCCAGTCTGGTGCGGATGGGGACCTTATCATACTCATCCCATTGGTGGCAAGAGCCACCAGATGCTACTGGGATGCTGTAGCAGGGTGCTTTCAGCTGCACGTGATAGAGGGTAAAATTGAAAAAGGCTGGAACTTCAAAGCGACTTCAAGTCCTACACAATCGGAAATGTAGAGACAAGGCAGTTCCAGGGTTGGTTAACTTCACTTTCAAAGCTTTCTTGAGGACCCAGACTCATTTCATCCACCTGCTCTACCAATCTGAGCATGTTGGCTCCTGACTTCACACTTCTGACTGAGTGGACACAGGATGGTTGCTGCAGCCCCAAGCATTCCCATGTCCACAGAAGGGGACGTTCTTCCTTGTGCCCACGGAGCTTCCCGTGGACTTCTTAGGACTCCTTAGCTGGGCTTCAAGGGGCACAGATCCATTCCCAAGTCAACCACTTGGTTCCTGAGGAATCTCCATTGGCTTGGGAAAATCACAATTCATCCTGCAGGATCTTTCCTAGAGCCCATGGTTGCCTGATGCCTGGCAGCAACTGAGTAGAGGCTGTGGGGACAAGGAGTGGCTCTCGGTTAGGCTACCAACAGTCCATGCCTGGAGCCCGTGTGGACATGACCCAGGCAGATCTGGCTGAACCCAGCCCGGTCTACAGAATCATGACCAGAGGAATCCAGAGTCACGTGATGGCTTCTCGACTCCCCATCAGATCGCTGCCACGTCTGTGTTCCTGAGGGCTAAGCTTTCACATCGTCCATAGGAGCTGTTGGCAGTATAAGGCACAGTTACACGGGGAAAGAGAATGGAAAAGAGAGGACCTTTTAGAATACGATGAAGAAGGCAAACTGACTGGAAGATGAGAAAGAAGTGCCATTTGGCTGTGGGAGAAGCCAAGCTGCCCGTCATCTCTGGAGAATATTGAGAGGTCACCTTGGAGAGGAAGAGGGAAGGAGACGGGCCCTCAGCATCTCAGGACTGCTCCCAACAGCCCCCTGAAATGGGTGTTATCTGACCGACCCAAACTCTACCGCTCTGCTGTGCGAGGCTGCCTCCCGAAGCGGCCTCCTGCTCCCCTCTGCTGCCATGCGTGACCCACTTCTAGACGGTGGCGTGTGGTGCACATGTGGACCACAGCTCAGTGCTTCTCACCCCTGGCCTTGGGAATCTCTTTAAGCTCTTTTAGCCTCAGCTTCCTCATCTGTAAAACTCGAACTCATAGGGTTCTTGGGCGGATTAAATGAGATAATCCATAGGAAATGCTTAGCACAGTGTCTAGCATGGAGTTAACAGGTAATGAATATTTGCTATTTTTATCACTACAGTAGTAACCTTGTTATTGCTAATATTAATATTACTCACAGTATTCTTGTCCACACGGAAATGCTAAGTCTGGGGCTGTCACAAGCCCCAGATTCCTTCTCACGACTCATTTGAGGGGTGGTTCTGTGTCGAGAGGAAACACCGCACACGCAGGTGGGAAAAGCTCCTGGGACGGGCCTAGCACACAGTGAACACATGGCCGCTAGAATTACTAACCAGCTCAATGGCCTTCCCATTTTTTCTCCTGTCACCCTGGGGACATTGTGCTCCAGGAGAGAGAGACCCACTTGGAATCTCTGCACAGGCAGCCTCTGCTTCCTTAAAAGCACATCCTCCAAAACGCCGGGCCAATTGCATGCATGGAAGTTGAACAATGGATCCACATAGCTACAAAAGGCTGTTCCATCCTCAGAAAGCTGAAAATATTATAAAATTCTCAATCACAGTTGTTCTTTTTGACAGTCCTTGATAGTATTTTGTTGCCTTTTGAACTTAATTTTTTTCTTTTCTTTTGCAATTGAACACACGAGTAACTGACTAAAGCCCAGTGAATGGCTGATAGAGATTGGTGTTTTTGCCGCATTCTTAATGGTTTCCATCTGTGTCTAAATGGGATTAACCCGACAGCTTTTTGAAATCACTGGTAGCAGTTCATCCGGTTTTCCATTTTCTACTCATTTTTACAAAACAATAAGGCAAAAACGTGCAATTTTCGTAAACATGTACTGTGTCCAGGTAGTGAAAGGGACCTGCCAAAATTGACCTGCTGGCTGGCGAGAGGCCTCCCTGTGCCAAAGCTGAAAATGTTTGGGTTTAGAGTATGAAAGGCAGTTTGGGGGGTAATGTATGAAAATGTCAATTGTGTGTGAAACATGGAGTTCGTTTCTGCCCCTTCTTAAATATGACAAGATAGATACCAACTCCTCCTAGATGATTGGTGTGGCCTTTAAAAGGCTCTGGCCTCTGCCCAGGACTAATCCATCGAGAGCGTTGGCCTTAAGGTCATGAAGCATCATGGTCCAACCGCCTGGCCTGCCAGTGAGAATTTCCTGGATTGATTGGCCATGAAGAACCAGGTGTTTCGTGCTCACTGCTGCCAACTGTGGGCATGCCCGTAGCGCCTGGCAGTGCTGGCTGATGGCAGAGGGCTGGAATTTAAATCTCAGGAAGGGCTTCACTCTCAGCTGTGTTAGGCCCAGGTGTTCCCTGGCCCTACAACCCCATTGGGACTGGATGCACTGGATCGTCCAATGCTCTTTTGTCACCCAAAATGCAATCCTTTACTTTTAATAAACTGAATTCTCATCTCCCAACTTTTCTATAATCTCCCCTGGCACAATCCGTCGCCCATTTATTCCTTTACAGTCCCTTCTGCAGTACCTTCTAGAACACTTGCTCTTCGATCAGCACACTCTTCTATTGTTTCTTCAGATATTTCCTCCACGTTGTTGCCTTAACCCAAACTTGGCCGTCCCCCGGGAGCACAGCTTCCCTGTGACCTCTTGAGGTGATGCTTATGTCTCATACCCTGTCTTCCTGCCACAGGGAGGTGGTCTTGGTGTCCCCCTTGCTCCATTCCATTCCTTCCTTTCCACCATGTGAACTCCGCTGGGGCTCCCACCATTGGGTTTTTCCAGCGCCCCTCCTCCTAGTGACCACCTGCTCATTGTTACTGCCTTCTTACCTTCCTTTCTGGGTAATCTTTATCTTCACGTCAACTCCTGACATCATTCCCACAAGAAAAACTTCAATGTCCATGTGGACAGCCCTTCAGTCCTCTGAACTCTGTGTCTCTGTCTCCTCACCAGGCCCAATTCTCATGTTTCTAGTAAGGTACAAAGGGAGGTTCATCTGTATGTCCACATATTTAAATACTATACATCCAGCTAAGAAACTATTAAATAATGCATGTACTCTTCCACTTTCTTGGTGAATATACCTTTATATGATGACAAAAAGTATGTAAAGTTAGGGTAACATATCAGAGATGACTGAATTTAACTGTTGTGTGCTCTTTCCATGGGCTTATTATGATAGGTAAGAAAATAAAGTCATACATAATTCATAAATTATACGTATGCTAAAAAAGTTAATTTTAAAAGATTCATTGAAGTAAATTACTAATTATGTTGTTATAATCGAGATTTTCACATAATTTATGTTCTTTTGAGAGTAATGACTCATTAGAGAAACTTCTGGGGACAATGTAGTTCTTAGGGTGTTTTTGCTTAATTTCAAAATGGAGAAACTATGTTTGGTTAAGGTTGAAGCCGCAGAGACTGCCAGTTAAATTCCTAAAGCCATACTCGGATTTGAACCGTGAATTTAACATATCATGTTCATATGATCATGATGTGAGTTTAACATGTCATGTTTAATATGTAACATTTAGTTGGGCTTGGGTTGTACATGATCAATTATCGTCACAGACAATGGCATAGAATAATATTATTTCATGGTATGATTCGCTATCAATAATATCGTGAGTTTAACTGTCTCTGGAAAGCAATATTGAGATCCATACAGTATTTAAAGTGTTTTCTTTCCAATCCTTCCATGCTGAGATATAACAAGAAGATTGACACCTGCAACGTGCTTTCCGTTTGTTACATCTTTCCCCAGATTATATTTTTATTTATGCTGGCTGGAAATGGGCTCTATAGAAACAAGCTTTGAGAAATTTTGTATGAGTCTTTTTCATAGTCATGCAAACATTTTTGTTGCCTGTAAACTTTTCTTTAAATATTTGAAAAAATAATGCTTTAAAAAGTGAAATAGAAAGCCTTAACTCTATGTGGTGTTATTTCAGAAGCAACGGTTCACCCCAAGTAGCCGTGGGTAGTGCAGGCGAAAAGTAATGCCATTTTCCACCAACGACTGCAATTCACTGTGTCTGAGGACCTTCTAGTGTTTCATTTAACTCTGCAAGCGCATTTCATCTTTCTTGTTTAAATTGAATCAAAGTCCTTTAACACAGAGTAGCTCCAAGACCGTGAATTAGAACATGCAAATGGACACTTGGCAACAACTGGGAAATGAGACTTTGTTATGCAAGCATCTAGTGCATTAATGCCGAGTGGAAAGGATTTCAGAAGTTAATTAATGTGTTTTCTCCTTCGGTTAAGTGCTTCTGTCGCCGGAATCCTCCCTGCACTTTGATTTGCCACTGTCTTGTGTGTGGGTGGTGGGTACCACCCAGAACACTTGAAGGCATCCAGAAGCATTCCCTTGTGGTTTGAGGATGTGGGGTGCTAATTCAAACCTTCCGTGTCTTGGTGATGACCCGTCCTGCCAGTTTCCTGATTAAGGACAGCTGTCCTTGCACCAGCTCTTCAATCTCACAGAGGCTTCTCACTCATAAACAACTCTACCTTTTCTTTAGCTGTCTGCCCCCTCTGCCTTTATTTTCTCATCCAGCTTAGACTTCATGGCTGATTCATCGTTTCCATCACTCAGCCACCTCTCCTTCTATTGCATTATCTGATAAAACGCCAGCCTTGTATGAACACGATCATCTATCCAGGTCTGTGTCAGGACAGCTGAGTCATCCTTTAAACCTTTCTTTCCCTCACCTGCAATATTTAGTGCATCGGGTCCTGCACATCCTAACTCCAAAACAGATTTGCTGTCTACTTCTCCTCTCCTCACTACCACCCCGCTGGCGCACACCGCCACCTTCCTTTGACTGCAGTGTTGCCATAACTCTCAAATTGGTCTCTCTTTTCTTTCCTACAGCTCACTTTCCCTAGGGCAGTCAGTTGCCCTATAAAGTGTAAGCCACATTTTCCTTACCTCTTTTGCTTTTAAATAGAAACACAAAATCCTCAACCGGACTCGCAAGGACATGCATAACCTGGCTGTTGCCTGCCTTTCTTCATATGCCGTGCCCCTTTCCTTCTCCTTCACTCCAGTCCGGTCTCATTACCTTCCTTTCAGTTCCTAGATGATACCAAATGCTTCCTGTCGTGTTTCTCCTGCCTGGAAACTTCTCTTCCTAACTTGTTGACGGACCCATCCTTTCATCTTAGCAGAAATACGCTTTTTCAGAAAGTTTCTCCTTGATTACCCAAAGTAAAATAATTTTCTCTGTTATGCCCTGTTAGAGCACCGAGGAATTTCCTTCACAGTGCTTGTCCTGGTTTGGCTAATGTGGTTAACCGCTTAATACTCGGCACCTCAGTGCCGTGGAAACTCCAGGAGGGCAGAAGCCCTTTTTGTCCGTTTACTTCTGTAGCCCCAGTGCAGTGCCTGAACCCAGACGTATTCGTGAATGACTGAGTGGAAGGGACAGGCTGGCGACAGGGTTCTGGTAGGAAAAGCTTTTGTTTTGCAGCCTCCATCCGCCTAAAGTCATTGCCTTCAGCTCCTAAATTCACCAGATTTACAGAGAAAATCTGCATCATTATCTCTGTTCCCCAGCTAGGATGGAATTTAGGATTTGGATGCTAAGATGTAAAGAGAAAGAAATACTGAAGAGAGAATACTCCCCGAGCGGCTTCACACCTTCACTGTAAGCAGTAATCTCAGCATTCAACTACTGAGACTTGCGTTACTTACCTGTTTCTAATCTGCTTGCTTTCTAATCAAGATCAGTCCAGTAGCTTTGCGTTTAGACTTTCAATGACGTTATGCATTCACAAGTCATTTCTTTGTCAAATGCTCTATTGCTATCATCATAATCTCCCAGGGATTAAAAAGTATTCATTCCTCTTTATTCTAATATAGCTCAGCTCTATCAAAGCTACATTTTTATGTTTGCCATGTGAATGCCATCATGAAATAGGACATTTAAAATGAAATAGCAATTAAAATAAATTATATGTTTGAATGTTGTCTATCAGAATCTCCTCTGATTCAATCAGTCCTTGACTACTTAGAAGAGGCATGTACAGTTCCTGGATTTTTTCATAGAATTTTTCTTCTCTCCTGGCCTCTTCTTGCTCTCTTAGCAATTTCACTTTACTAAGAATTCTGTGAGATAGAATAAGAGAGATGAACAGAATTATGTGGGATAGGGTAGGAGAGATGAAACGGTGTAAAAATGGCAATAATAAACTTCATTTTTTCTTAAGGAAAATGTGTTTTGTAGTACAGGTTATGTTTTAAGAGTTGATGAACGAATAAAGGACTGTTGATGTGGAATAAGGCTTAAGGGAGATTTAAGTTAGTCGTGCATTTATTCATTTAAACATACAGAACAATCGCAATGAAATATTCCATGGGAAAGGTGACGTTAAGGTATTTAAAACCATACAAAGACTAATTCTTAGTGACAAAGTCTCTGTGCCTGCACCCCCACCCCAAGTTTTAACTATTTTTAGACAATTAACCACATATATATTTTGTAATAAAATAAACACAAGTTATGTCTTTCTTGATTGCAATCAGTTAGTACCTGGTTTCAAATAAACACATTGATTAGGGGGTAGTTGTGAAGAAGAGGGGCGGAGACATTAGGGTGAGGTGGTGTCATGGGTAGGCTCCAACGGATGAGCTACTCAGGCTTCTAGTAGGCATTGTTGCCTACCCAGCACTCATTTAAACCCACCAATTTGACCCCAGTTTTTGTTCTTGTATCTTCCCTTCTCGGCCAATGTACTTAAAGGAGAAGCTGATGCTACTCTGAATTCCAGGGGCAGAACTTATTGGAATAAATTCAAACTCTTCCCAGTAAATGGCTCTGGAACACAGGTTGAATGATTGGTTCAGGAGCGGGCCAATGAAACATTGAGAGGAAGTTTACCAAGAGCTTTTGGGAAAGAACTTGTAGGCTCATAATAGAGAACTACCACAAGTCATGGACTTTCTTCCCCTTGACACTGTTGCCTATGTATGTGAGGCCTGGGGCTGGAAGTTTGAGAGCCATCCTTGCTAAAGAGGCATCAGGACAAAGAAGCTGGCAGAGAACAGAGCTGGGGCCCTGACTGAACTTCCCCTCCTCTTTGTCCTTATAAATGAGCCAATGAGTAGCTTTGATTTCAAAGCCATTTTTACTTGAGATTTCTGTTTTTGGAAGCCAAAACAAACATTTTAACATATAGAATTCCAATTTATACTTCCTTAATGTTGTTTGTGTTTATTTTTTAAACTATAAGATTTGGAATAATTTTTTGATTATAAAACTAATACATGCTCATTGTAGAGAACATAGAAAACATTGAAAGGTACCAAGAATCATTAAATCCTCCTAAAATCCTATTACCCCTTAGACACCTGCTATTAATGTTTTGAATTAGTCTTTCCCTTACATATATAAACTTACATATATATTTCACATATATTTATCCCGCTTTAGAGAAACTCACAGCCTAATGGGAAACAGGAAACAAACCAAAAAGCCCAACAGATTAATAATATCTGTGAGTATGGACAGTTGGAATAATTATTAACCCGTGCTATAACTACCCAGTGTTGTTGAGGCAATGATTAATGGTAATGTTATTCCCCATCTCCACATACCAGAACAAATCATCAAAGATTTTAAATAATAACTATTAAATATATTATGCTTTTATGTGTAACATAACAAAGTCTCATAATGTCCGTAAAATCAACCAGTTATCAACAGGTCCATTTGGGAGGTGATGCTTCCTCTTATTTATGGCAAGGTGTGCCCTGCCAGTGATGGCTTTGACCCAGTCATCACTGGGTTTTCCCTTATGGGGGAGGCAGAGACTTCCCTCTCTTGTTCAATGTCCTTTCAGCAGGCCTAATAAAGAAGTATACACGAGACAGATTAAGGAGGGAAAATAACCAAATTGAATTGCACACGTATGCATGAGAGAGTCAGACACCACACACACACACACACACACACACACACACACACACACACACACACACACACAAGAGGTTCAGGGACAGAAAGTTAAAATGGGACTCACGGCCTTCTGAGCTAAGGATGAAGCAAAATGCCTCGTGGCTGCAGAAGGGAGGAAGGTCATATGCGGAATGATAAGAAGAGCAGATGTTCAGTTATTTCTGATTAATAACTCTTATTATGAGGAAGTCCCCTAATATAAATTCTTCTAGGTATTTAAGGCGGGGCCAGAAGTATCTCTTGAGTCTCCAGGATCTCAGTTGATTTAGCTCAAAATAATCCACATATCCCAAAGACAGATTTTAGGATGGCTCGTTCTGAATCCTAACACCACAAGGTGTATTTAACCAACCACAGCAAAAATGAATGTGTTATGTTGATCATTTTAGCAGTATACATGTGAGAGGTCCAGCGTTCACCAGTATGCCAGGTGAAAATTCCCTGGCTGTGATAGTACCAATCTCTTCAGTTTTAAATGTTTTCTAATTTCCATTATGATTTTCTGACCCATGCATTGATTGGAACAGTGGGAATATGGGAGTTTACTGGCTGGCTTTTGTGTGTTGACTTCTAACTTAACTACAGAGTGGTCAGAGAATGTGGTTGCTATGATACCAATCCTTAGAAAAGGAGAGAGACTTGCTTTATAACCCAGTATGTTCAATTTTTATAAATGTTTCACATATTATTCTTGAAAGAGATGTACATATCCGCAATTATTGAGTGTAGTGTTCTACATGCATTAGTCAAATCAAGCTTGGTAATTGTGTCGTTAGTCAAATCTTCTCAGTCCCTTAAAGACTTTTTGGTCCCCTTGATCTCTGTGTTAGTTTTCTGTGGCTGCTGTGACACATTACTACAAAAGGGTGTCTTTGTGAGGCAGGAGATAGTCAGGACGGAGGAAACTCTGGAGATGCCCTAGGGCTAAAACAAAGGACATCAATACAGGAGAGAGAGCCTGTTCTAAGACTCATAGGTCCCCCTTTTTGGAAAAGTGATGAATCATGGTGAATCCTGACTGCAGCTGTGCAGAAGATGCTACAGGACCCCTGCTTCATTATAATAGCATTATAATAAATTAGCATTGTGGGACCCCTCCCCCAGTGGCCAATCAAGGAAAATCATGGGAGACCACATGATTTTTAGTAGCTCTAAACTATTGTCACTACTTGTATGTGCACAATAAAAGCCCACCAAAACTAGCCAGGAAATAGCCACCCTATAAGAATAGAATCCCACAGCCCCTGAGGTCAATCTCTGCTCGGAGTCAGCCTGCTTCCATGTTCTGTGGAGTGTGCTATCACTTAATCAATCTCTCTCCCTTTTTCTGCTATAAACTCTCTGTGTGTTCATTCAATTCTTTGTCTGCGATTACCAAGAACCTGGTTACCTGTGCCCACCTGCGACATCTGAGCAACAGAAATGTATTCTTTCACAATTCTGGAAGCTAGAAGTCTGAAATCAAGGTATTAGGAGACTTGAATTCTTTCTGGAGTTTCTAGGGAAGAATCCATACTTTGTTTCTCCTAGCTTTTAGTGGCTGTCAGCATTTGGTTGGGTGTGTGGCTACACCACTCCAGTCTCTGCCTTTGTGGCCACATTGCTGCCACCTCTTCTGGTCTCTTCTTCTGTCTCAGATCTCCCTCTGCCTTTCTTTTATGAGGACACTTGTCATTGGATTTATGACCCACTTGGATAATCCAGAATGACTGTCTCAAGATCTTTTAATTAAATCTGCAAGGACCCTGTTTTAGAGTAATTCACAGGTTCCAGGGATCAGGACATGAACACGTCCTGGGGTAGGGCAGAGGTGGGGGGTTACTATTGCAATCTATTAGAGAGATCTGTGAAAATCATCTTCTCTGGTGGTAGATTTCTTTCTTCTTGTACTTGCCAATTTTTTGCAGTATGTATTTGTGACAATGTTATTAGAGACACATTTATGACTTTTATCTTCCTTATGTATTGAATCTTTTGTTATGTAAAACCTCTCTTGACCTCCAGTCACACACACCCATCCACCTACCTGGAAAGTCTATCAATAACAAACTCAGCTGTTAGTCTGAAAAAGACGAATTCTTCCTTCTTCCATCCTTTTCTGTTGTTGCTGGGCAGAGAATTGTAAATTACTGCCCCCTCCCACCTCAGCATTTCATACAATTGTCTTTTCCTCCCCAATTTTGTATTCCCAAAACAAAATACTCCTAGAGAATTAAAAACATGTTCTGATTCAAAAAAGATGTCTTTAATTAATATAAGGGAGCATTGTCTGAAATCAAATCATTCTAAGTTATTAGTAAAATCGTTCCATTATTCGTAGTGTAAAATAAATTGGGAAAATGTATGTAAAGAAGCTAAAACAAATGTGGACATTGAAATACATAAATTTCCTAGTGGCTGCAGTGATTCTTCATTTCACACTAATTACATATTTGTGTAAATAAAGATTCATTATCTGCTAAGTTAAATGTAATAAAGGTTTCCTTATACACTCCTTCTTAGCACCAGTAGCTAGAACAAGCTTTGCAATAAACAATTATAGCATAGATGCTGATATTACTTCTATTGCTATAATTTGAGAATGTAGAGGAATGAAAATTATGTTACATGATCTTTCTTTGCCCCTCAAGATCTACACAATCTCAAGCTTGTAGTCAGATGAGTGAAATGGTGAACGAAGATTGGTATTTTAAGTTTAAAATTTCTGGCCTCAGTTGTATGGAGTTAGGGACTTAAAAAAAACCATGAATATTTCAAATGCATTATTGTTATTGTTACTGTTATTATTATTACTATTAGCCACCCTGCTAAGTTTCACTTTTTCCTCTGTTTTCAGGGTCTGGGCAGTGTGGGCTAAGGCCTGCGAGCAGTCCCATAAAGGGCTGTCTAGGTGAGTCCACACGTTTTCCAAGCGCTACTAGGGGCTGTTGTGGCTCCCTAGCTCCGCCCTCGAGCCAAGGCCGGGCTGCAAGGCCTCTGCGGTGCGAAGGCCAATAAATCGGGTGAGCCCAAGAAAAACACCCTGGAAACAGTGGCGGGTGCCACAAGACCATCCACCACTGTTTGCGTCCAGTTTTAGGAGCCGTCCAGATTCCCGGTCGTCCGGGCAACCAGACTGCGAACGCGCAAGCGCAGTGCAGCCCCCTTTATTACGTGAGGCCAGGGCGCAGGCGGGCAGACGAAGGCGCGCCGGGCCCTCTGCCCCTGGGTCCCCGAGCCCGGCCAGCCGAGGCGGGGCGAACCGCTGCCCTATGGCGTGGCGGTGACTCACAGCTCCCGCCCCTTTTTGCTTTGCTCTCTCGCAGCTCGTTCCTCGCACCACGTGCTTTCCTGGCCGCTCCCCCAGCTGCCTGTTGGAAGCGGCTGTAAAATGTCGTGAGGGGCGCTGCCGCTTTACGGTCGCCTCTCCCAGACCAGAGCCCGGGAGCGCCCACCGCCGTCAGCCGTGTCTCCTGGAGTCAGCCCGGCGCAGAGTGCAAGGCCCAGCGTACCACTGTCTTCCCCGTCGCGCCCTTCCGGCCCCCGGCGATGTGACCTCGAGGAGGCTGCGGTGCCCCCTGGCCCGGGGTTGAGACGGGTGGCAGGTGCCTGCGAGGCGGGCGGGTGCTGGGGGCCAGCAGGATGGAGGAAAGCATGGAAGAGGAGGAGGGGGGCAGCTACGAGGCGATGATGGATGACCAGAACCACAACAACTGGGAGACCGCCGTGGATGGCTTCCGGCAGCCTCCGCCACCCCCTTCGTCGATCCCAGCCCCTGTCCGAGATCCTCCGCGGGGGCAACTGCTGGCGGTGCCAGCAGTCTCGGTGGACAGGAAAGGCCCCAAGGAGGGGCTCCCGTTGGGGCCGCCACCGCCGGAGCCCAATGGGGTGATCATGATGTTGAAGAGCTGCGACGCGGCGGCCGCCGTGGCCAAGGCGGTCCCCGCCCCCACCCCCAGCTCCACCATCAACATCAACACCTCCACCTCCAAGTTCTGTGAGTCCAGCCCTTCTCCAGCAGCCTTGGCTTTCCTTCTTCCCCACCCTGACGCCGCATCCACCCCTTTCGGAGCAGCCCCGCTTCCTTTGTTTCAGGCCCGGGTCTCCTCTTCCCTCCTCTCTCCTCCCCGCCTTCTCCCCCCCTCCCCCCTTTTTGGTGTCTGCGGCCAGCGCCAGAGCGGCCCTGTCTTCTTGTGTTACCTGGCCTAGAGAAGCACCCAGTGCGCGCACAGCCCCAAGTTCTGCAGACGCGATCCTTATCACAGCTGGCTGTCACTCAACAGTAGGACGCTCTTTTCTTCTCTCTACCTCCACCTTAAAGTTTCACCCTTAAATGTGAGAGGAAAGTAAGGGGGCTTTAGTTTCCATAGAGAGGAGCCTTCAGTCTTTTTTTTTGCAGCGAGAGAGAGAAAAAAAATCTTAAAGCTTCCATTCTTGTGCCTTTTTAGCTAGTCTATGTTAATATGTTAAGCACGTCAGGAATTAGAAAGTTGATCTATATCTACGACTCGTTCTGTCTCTTCTCCAGTGTCCACCTCCTGCCTCCTAAAAGGAAAATACCTGAGCTGCTTGTTGGGTGAGCCAATGCAGTGGGAGCTGTGACATCCGTTTGAAAGATAGTGACCCACAGAATTATTTTCAAAGCAGCCTACACTGGTATAAAGAAGCCACTCAGCATGTGTCCAAATCCAAAATTCTGTTGGCGTTTTGGACTTTATTTTAGTGATTTGCCTTAACGCTCAGTTGCAGGCAGAAAAATTGAAGACCAAGATCTGTTTTGTAATCCGAAACTGCCCCCAACCAGAATGTATGCTTCCATAGTTAGGGAAAAAAATCTGCTTTTGCTTTCAGTGGGTTTTCTTGGGGCGGGGAAGAGGGAAATTGACCGGCGCAGGGAAGTTTTTCCCTCCCTCTAACAATTGCAAGTTTTTAATGGCCTCTGGTAAAGCAACTGGAGATTTCATTTCTAGTTAACTAATTCTACCAAACTGCACCAGCAATTGTCCAGTTAGCATTGCAGAAAAATGTTTGCCATGATTCAGACATATAATCACAGCCTTACCCTTTTTTTTTTTTGGTGAGAACAGCACATCGTCTTTCTTGCTTGCCTTCAAGATACTGCTTTAATCAAAAACATTCATATGTAGGTATGGCTGGTAAAATTTGTATTTTATTTTTCCTATGTTATCCATGCATGGGGATAATATTTATACTGTATACTCTGTGTGTTGAAGGCTCTGTGGTGAAACCAGACCTGGGTCAGAGTAGCAGGGGGATTTATCTGAATGCTGAAGGAAGCTTGCTGTAGTGCTTAAACAGAGTTCATTTGAAGAGTTCAAAAAAAAAAAAAAAACCCTAAAAAAGCAGAAATCAGTGAAATTAAGGAACAGAAGATTTGCCAAGCCAAAAGGTGGTTCTTTGGAGATAAGCTAGACAGACCTATGTTTAATAAGATAGAAAAAAAGACACAAATAAAATAAATGAAAAATTGTAAGTAACCACAAACATGAGATTTAAAAAATAATTTTATGGATTTCTATAGGTTAATAAATTTGAAAGCCTAGATGAAATGTATAGATAGATTCTTAGAAAACTATAAACTGAAAGCTGGTGGTGGGTACCAGAAGAAAAAGAGCTTGAATTGCCTGATAAATCTTTAATGAATTGAAATGGTAAAGACCTTCCCTTTAAAAAGCTCTAGACCCAGGTAATCTTTAAGCAAGTTACATTGAACTTTTATTTACTTTTTACTTTCTAAGATTTTATTACTTGTTTTTAGAGAGAGGAAGGGAGGAAGAAAGAGAGGGAGAGAAACACTGGCTGCCTCTCGCCCTCTTCCTCAGCTGGGGGACCTGCCTGCAACCCCAGCATGTGCCCTGGGCAGGAATCGAACCCAGGAACCCTTCACTTTGCTGGACCCTGTGCAACCAGCTGAGCCACACCAGTGGTTGCTTTGAACTTTTAGATAACACTTAACTCCTCTTTACAAGTGGTTTTGGCCAACAGGAAAAAGAGAGAGAGATGCCAAGGTCATTTTATGAGGTTAGTGAAATTACAGATGTTTTTCTTATTAGCAGAGATACGAAAATCTTACACAGTATGCTAGCTCATTAGATCCAATGACGTGTTAAAAGAGTTATGACCCGTAGTGTTCGCTTTAGGAATGTAAACATGGTTTAACATTTAGTTATCTATTAATGTACCTTATTTCATTAATAGGGTAAGGAGAAAAATCATGATTATCTTGATACCATAGTATTACTTAAGATCCAGCCCAAAATACAAGATAACTAAAGGTTATTACTAAAAACCTACATCAAATAACAATACTTAGTGGAGAAATTTCAGACACATTCAGTTTAAGATCAGTAATGAGATAAGGCTGCCCCATTACTGTTGCTGTTGCTGTGATGAGAAAGGTCCTGGCTAACACTATAAAAGAAAACAGAAGTGTAAGGGTAGGAAGGGAAACAAACTCGTTATTCGCAGATAATATCACTTACTTTAGAAGACCCATTAGAATCAAAAGAGAAACTTAGGACTAGTAAGAGTTTAGCAGAGTTGCTGGATTAAAGATCAACCTACAAAAGTTAAAGCACTTACTATGCTAGCAATAATCAACTAGTAAAGGTAATCAAAGGTAAATATTGTGTAAAATAATAGCAACAAAGCTAAAGTCTCTAGGAATTAACTCGAGAATACATAAAACTTTAATGAAGAACTAGAAGAGGACCTAAGTAAATGGAAGGAAAAACTTTTCATGTTCTTGGGATAAGATTACTTATAAGAATGTCAGTTTTTCTCTTATTTTAATCTATATATTTAAATGCTATCAAAATTCCATTTGGTTGGCCTGACAAACTCAATCACCTAAATCTAAAATTTACATGGCAAGCAGGATGAAGCTTGTAAATCGCTAAATCAGTCTTAAAGATTTGCTTTGACTGGTCTTGCCTTATCAGAACTTAAATCAGCAGTTTAAATGATTCAAGGCCGTAGCAGTAAAAATTAGTGTAAGTGCAAGAACCAGAAAAATAGACCGGGGAACAAGTTAGCGAGCAGAGACTTAGCTGTGCACCTTCAGAACTTAGAGACGGCACCGCAAGTCACGGCAGAAGGAAGTCAGATTTGAGGGAGAGTGGCTCTCTGTGTGGAGAACAAACCAACCTGACACCATCGACAGGATGGACTCTGGGTACATTAAAGATCTGAATGTGAAAGGAAAAACTGTAAAATTGATAGAAGATGGTGCTGCAGAAGGTCTTTCCCTAAGGACAGGACTTCTTAAACCTTCACAAACTTATGGAAGTGCGAAGGGCCAGGTCCCCGGTTGGGGTGTGTGTGTATCGATGTTTCTCTCCTCTTTCTCCCTCCCTTGCCCTCTTTCTAAAGATAGATAAAATCTTCAAAACATTTTTTAAAAAAATTAAGGGTTTTTTATTCTGCAAAAGACACTTTGTGAAAGAAGGAGAGGGCATATTAACAGTGCCTAAAATTAACGAGGGAATCCATAAAAAGAGGGGCTTGACCCCTGTGGAAAAATAGGCAAAGGTTATTAATAAGTGGATTACAGAATAGGACATCCTCAGGAGCATGGAGATGTTGGAAATGGTTAAATAACTAGGTATTACAGTTGCCGATTACAGTAATGCACGTCCTTTTTTCACCTACTAAGTTTGGCAAAAAAGAGAAAGCAGCGTAATAAGCACCAAGGGTGGGTGGGGACGTGAGGACGGGAATTGCCTGCAGGACTGCCCGTGCAGTGGCCTGGAGGTGTTGCGATGGCCAGAGTGGCCGAGGACTAGATAAGGGAGCTGGCGTGCTGCTGCAGCCGGGAGCTATAGGGTCAGAGAGTATTTCTGGACTATCAGATGAAAGCAGCTCCTCCTGGTCTGTTTGGAATAGATTGGCGGGGAAAGGCCTTTTTTTTTAGCCTGATGGATGCATTTTACGTGCTAGGTTCTGTGTTGGTTTGTCCCTGTAAAGAGACCATACCTGGAACAGCAACTACAATCGCAGTCACCACTTGATTTGATTTACTCTAGAAGCTACGTTCTTCAGGACCTATCTTCTCTGCACTGGCCAAATAGGCTGGTGGAATCAGAGTGTCCTGACAATCACCATCCCTGAACCTCGCCAGCCTTGGAAAGATGGTTCCTCTGCAGGGCCCACAGGCATGTGCTTTGGGTTTATTAATTTGGAAGGAAGGGGCATGCCTAGGATTTCCTTGGCCCTTCCTACACTGCTAGCCCTCACTGTAGTTCAGGGAGCCCCTCACTGTGCATTCAGGGTCTCAGCAATTACAGGGTGGGTCCGTGGGCCCATAGGGAGATGGATTGGGGCCAAAGCACCGTTAATCAGTGTGACATCCTCCACTGATCTGACGGCTTTACCACAGTGACATTCTGGTCCCTAAGGGTTACTGCTGTTAGAGCCAGTGTTGAGTAACTGCTGAAGAGCCTGAGTGAGTCTATTCCTGAATGTGCCATCTCCTTGATAAATAGCTGCATGTTCTGTTGGAGGAGGCTTGGAGGAAAACTTTTAAGTCACATGCTCTTGATGCGATTTTATAGGGTCTTTCCTCGTGGAACCCATCCTCTCCTCAACCCCAGGGACTCTGTCTGTAAACAGGCTCAGTCTGAGTGTTACATGACATGCCGTAACTCCATCGGGGTCACTTAAGTCAGGCCTCTGTTAGATACACCTGGAGTTTTTTTCTTTTTTTCTGCCCATTGCGCACATCAAATAGTTCCCTAGTGTGTGGTATCCATCTCTTTCCTAAGGACACCGGTGGCTTGCCACCACCAGAGAACTAAGCCATTCTGATAACCAGCCTGGTCCTGCCGCCTATTTAGTAGGTGACAGTGACGCCCCTTTTATATCTGAGGAGTAGGTGTTTCTGCGTACCCTTTATCACTCTGGGAGTCTCACTGTCCCATCAAAGTCAGGATGTCCCTGTCACTGGCAGTGCTGCCCACCTTTAACCCAGAACTACAAAGGACAGCCACACAGCATTTTCAAGAGTATTAGTGTATCCTTCGCTGGTGTGGTTTTCAGTTCCTTCTAGGACAGTTTAAGAGTGTGTGTGAGTGGGCTGGATATGGTAACACCAACATTCCTTCTGCCGTTGTAAATCTGGATTCACTGCTCTACTGAGGAATTTCTGGTGTCCTGACTTTCTCCCTGGAATTCTTCCTCGTTCTCTGTCACTTGCCGCCTCTTCTTCCTCCTTGTCCATTTCATCTTTCTCCTGCACCTCTTCTCTTCCTCCCTCATTTGTATTCCTTAAAGTGTACTTATTTTAGGCATGTAGTTTGGTGAATTTTGACCTGTGTAGCTGTTTGACCTGGGGTTTGGGCAAGCTACTAAAAGCCCAGCCCCGTTCTGTGGCTGCTGGGTGCTGGCAGAAGCCGGGGCTAGCAAATCACGTGAGGAATCAGCATCTTTGCCGAGGTTCCCCTTCTTCCCAAGTCCACCAGGGGTGACAGTATGGCCAAGATGGGTGCTCCCTCAATGGATTTGTGTTGCAGCTGAAGAATGTTGAACTTGGGGATGCATTGCCTTTATAGAAAGTGGTAAGCAAGCCTGCTCGTTGTCCAGGAGAAGATATTACCTCGTCTTTGCAGGTCACCAGCTGTAGCCCAGTTCAAGAGCAGCTGCTCTGGGCCTTGCAGACTTGGCACACCCAACAAGGCATGTAAGAGTGTGAGAGGCCCGAGGAGGACAGCCTCTCCACCAGTGCCCACCGTGGCAGGCACCTGGCACCTTTCCACCAGCTGCTTCACAGTCCTTACTCCGCCCCTAGCCACAGCTGTCCACTGGTTTCTGTCACTGGGTTTCCATACAAATGGACTGGCACAGTCTGTGTCATTTCATGCTTGGCTTCTGTCCTTCACTCTGATTTTGAGATTTGTTCTTGCAAGTTACGACGTTTTATGGATGATTACTATTTTTTTGGCGGATATACCACAAATTGTTGATGTACTCATCTGCTGATAATCACTTGGGTTGTCTCCACTTTGGGTTATTATTAATGAAGCTGCTGTGAACAGTTGTGTAGAAGGTCTTGTGTGGACATAGGTTTTCCTGTAAATGGATACAGGTGGAATTGTGTGGTCCTATCATAACTATACATTTAACTTTAGAGAAACTGCTGGGCTGTTTTCCAAAGTGATTGAACCATTTACATTCCCCCGAACAGTGTGTGAGAGTTCCCATTGCTCCTCATCTCACTGATGGCTTGCCCTGGCTAGGCTGCACAAAAATTTTAGCCTTTCTGGAGGCTGAACAGTTTGTACAGAGAAAGATCTATTGGTTGCTTCCGATATGTACCCCAACCAGGGATTGAACCCACAGCCTAGGTATTTGCCCTGACCAGGAATCAAACCTGTAGCCTTTTGGTGTGTAGGATGACTCTCCAATCAAATGAGCCACCAGCCAGGGCAAAAATTACTGTTAAATGTTTTGGCAGGCAAGCTGGCCTTTCATTTTTCTTCTCTCTTTTGTGGACGTTTGACTGTTAACCTGTATGGAAGGAGTTGCCAGAGATCTGTAATTTGCCGTTGCAGGTATGCCGACTAGACGTCTGAATGGTGTTTTATTCGGCAGATACTTATTCTGTCTGCCAAGGTAGTCGCGTGACCCTGGTGATGAATGAAACACAGTTTAGAAGGATGGGAGGTGATGGACAGACGGTTAGGGTTAAGTGGTCGAGTTCTGTAGGTACGTGGTGGCGTAGAGGAGACAGAGAACCTTTCACAAAGGAGCAGAAGTTTGTCAGGTGAATCGAAGGTGACTCGAGGAGACTTCTTGCAGAGGCAGGCTGCGCTTCAGATGCGAGTTGAAGTTACTGTTGGACTTAGGGTGTGAGGCACAGGGAGTGGCACAGTTAAACCCCGGCAGATGGAAGGATCTAGAGAGCAGCATGCGCTGGCTCCTCGTTAGAGGCAGGATCTCCTTCTGCAGGAGCCACCGAAGGGTGCTAAGGGAGTCAGCTTGCTGTAATCTGTGTTGCTGTGTTAGTTTAGAGGAGAAGGGAGAGAGAATGGAGGCCTAGAGACTGGTTACGGGGTCGTAATTATAGTCTGGACAAGAGATGGAGGCTTGAGCAAAATACAGCGTTGGAAGAGAGGTGGTTTCAGATTTTGGAGATACTTGGGGACTAGATTCTCAAACTTTTGGGGGTCCAGGAGGGAGGATGAAGACTCAAGACTGCCGGTTTGGGTGACCGGGAGCTGCCGCTACCTTTGACCGGGATGTGGGAGGGGTACGGATGGGTGTGTGTGTCTCTTTAAAAAGTGTCTCTGCACACTGTTTGGGGAGAGGGGTCCAGCAGGCCATTGGTCGTTTGGAGCTTTTCATTCCTGTGCCTCAGAATATTGGAAATACTGAGATGAAAATTTAATTCCCCCAGATTTATATTTTCATTTCTGAGGAGTTAAGATTCAGCAAACTCTTTGGCCTTAAAATAAAACTACTCTTACTAAAATACAGATTTGTAATTTAGAAACTCACGCTGTGAAAAGACTTATAACTGAAATCAGTGGTTCCCTCCCCTTTCCCGTTCCTGGACTGTTACCCAGAGTCAATACTTTTAATGCATCTAGCTCTTTCTTTTGAAATTTATCCACATATTTCAATCTGTTAATATTACTATCGCTTAATTTCTCACTTTTATGTTGCCTGTTGACTTCCCATTGAGGTGAGAATTTAGTTTTCTTCTATTCTGCACACCTCATCTCTTCAGTTCTCTTAATACCACAGCTCTGCTTCAGTCAATAAACCATATTTACATTGTGGCTATGCAAATATTCACTCCAGGGGCCGGAGTATGCTCAGATTACGTTTCCTTTCACATAGAAAGAACTTTGTCTTGTTTATACTTGCCTCATTTTTGTTAAACTTCAAAAGTTTGCAGCAGCTTCACCGTGCACCTGTCACTGGTGTTTTTACACTGCTCGGTTAATCGGTGTTTTCTCTCTGTCTGCTTGTGAAGCTGTTCCTCTTCCTGTTCCTATTTATTCCTTAGGGTCTCTGCACAGCTGCCTGCCACTCAGGGACTTCCCAGGTAGTGACTTGATGTCTTCCTTTTTATGGGTGTGTTCCGTGTGTGTGTGTGGGAGGGGAGGGGGTGTTTAGAACATATCTTCTCGGAGCCTTCTGAGAAAATGTGTGTGTGGCTGATAGCATATATAAAAATGCTGCTTTCACGCTTGATTTGACAGCTGGGGTATAGAAATCGTAACTGAAAACTTTTTTTCCTGGACTTTTTGAAAGTGCTGCCGGATCGACTTTAGGTGTGCAGCATTGGCATGGAGAGGCCAGGTGCTGTTCTGAGTTCTCTTCTTTCGTACGTGGCTTTTCTTCCTTGCACTTTTCTGGGATGTTTTATACTTGTCAATATTTTTCTCCTTTTACATTTTCTCTGTCTTCCCTTTTCTCTGGAATTATTGTTAGTCATATGTTGAATTTTCTGTTTTGATTCTCTAAGCCTGTTAACTAGTTTTTGCTCTGTTCTGGGAGAGTTTTTTGATGTATTCTTTCTTCTGTTGGATTTTTACAAGTGACTTCTGAGTTTTAATTTTAAGAGCATTTGGATTGCTTTTAACATGGCAGTGTTTTTAATTTTTCTCATACCTCTCTGAGGGTGGCAATTAGCAGGGTTTTGAGAAAGGTTTTCTTTTATTCTCTTAATTATCTGTGTTTTTACGTTACCAGTTTTTGTTTGTTTTGATCTCTCAGTCTGAGACTTTGCAGTCTTCGTGGTCTTTAGCTCTCTTTCCATATTTAAAAGTGAAAAAGGCTAATTGGTAGTTCTGTGTTTGCAGGGGCCTTTCCAAGTGGAAGTGAGGGCTCCCCTGCAGGCTAATTGGATGCAGAGCTGCCGTTTTGCAGAGGGAGTGCCAAGTATTAGTATGTGAATGTCTTTTCCCTGGGACTGT
Organism: Macrotus californicus; assembly: GCA_007922815.1. Lineage (NCBI taxonomy): Eukaryota > Metazoa > Chordata > Mammalia > Chiroptera > Phyllostomidae > Macrotus > Macrotus californicus. The sequence continues at coordinate 17,293 of VMDR010000780.1, read as the reverse complement.
TCAGTTTCGCCAGGGAAGGGTCTTCCAGTTGGAGGGAGAATGATGGTGGTGGGTGGGTGGGACAGGAAAAAAAATGCGTTTCTCCTGGCTGGTGGCATTCTAGAATTAAAGAGAAGAGCAGAGGTAGATATTTGAGCATTTCTGATATTGACTGTTTACTTTTACTTAAAATACATGAGCCCTGTACTTTACACACACACACACACACACACACACACACACACCCACACACCCGCCCCCGCCCCGCACCAACACCTACCACGAAGCTGTCTTAGTCCTAAGCTTTTACCTTTCAGTCTTTGTACAGAATAACGCTTCTCTTTTTGCTGTTTAGTCTTCCAGCCAGTCTTCACCCCCCACCCCCCCAGCCCCCGCCTCTTGCCCACACTCATGTATCCTGTCCTCAAGTCCTGAACTTGTCAGAGGCCTGCAGGCACCCAAATTCACGCACCTAACGGTGTTCCCACCTCTGCCCACTGCCTTAGGCTGCTGCTCCAGACTCTCCTGGTCTTCATGCTGTGGAAAGATTAACATGTCTTTAAATTTTGCAGGAAATCACAGAATTTTAAAACTGTGGCAGACCTGCAGTTAGCGTGGCTTACGTCGGTGCGATCTCAATTGAGCAGATACTTCCCATCTGACTGTTGTGAAGTTTTGGATTGGCTGGAGTTGGAGCCCTAACGGACATCTTGATAGTTACTGACCTTTTCGTGCATGTGCTGTAGAGACGATTCACAGGTCAAGTGTGACTTTGTACTGGTTGTGCATTAGCCGTTCTACACAGTGTTACGTGGCATTGCTGCTGGCGGGCCACTGCAGCTAGGTTTCAGTTTTTTAAGGTGGTGGTGAAGGAAGTTTTTACTATTCTGTTTCTCAGAGGGAGAGATGTGTGGGTGTCTAAGCAGTAAAGGAGACACCTAAGGCGTGCAACTTTAAAAAGGTTTTAGGCTTCATTAGGGTTAATGCTAGCTACTCTCTTGTAATGGCAACTCAAAATATACCCGAGTAGGTGGTTCAGGGTGTTTTTTTATTTTTATTTTTATTTTTGTCTCCTAATAAGGAAAAGGATAGTTAAAGTATTTGAATAAATATTTGACTTTTTCTTTTTTAAAAAAAAATCTGGGCAGTTCTTTCAGGAGCAAGTAAGTAAGACTCTCTTTGCTAGTATCAAGTTTGAGAAAAATAAATAACTGGGCTTTTCTTCTTTGTTTTCTAAGATCAAAATCCCACTTCCTTGCTGCACTCTCATACCTCGTTCTGATTCTGACCCTCCACTTCCACTCTGACTAGTCCTCTTCTTTATTCCCAGAGGCAGTCTTTAAAAAAATGCCCTTCTGTCGGCTTCCCTCTGTCTACGACTGGGACGCTCTCGGTCGTCCCCTTGTGTCTGAGGAAGCAGAGCGTTCTGCCAGGCAGGCGTGTCTGTGCCACACAGGCGCCCTGGATTGCTGCTGATGGGGGGTGCGCCGAGGCCGCAGGACGTCACAGTTTTCCCTGACGTCCCATGGGCCAGCCAGCGTTAAGTAGAAAGGCCAGAGCTCTTTTTCTCCTGCCCCACTCTCACGTTATCTGGTTGTGGTTCATTATAGTTAATCTAAAGAGTTGTTATGTTTAAGACATGATTTAGCCTGCTAGATTTGGCTTAGTCATTTATTTCATAGAGCCATTGTAGCGTTCTTAAGGGGTCAGTTCTAAACGAAGGTAGCTTTTTTGGTGGGAGAAAGGGTTCAGAGGAGAGGAACTCTGCCATGAAAACCAGAGCATCAGAAAAGTGCCGTGTCGAAGGCACCTGAGAGGCACCAGTCATCCCCGTTTCTGTCGTGGGGCGCCATGCTGTCCTTGGAGCTGCAGCATTTTTACATGTTGGGTTCTTTTTCCTGCTTCACACCTTTGGTTTGGGGATTTGCTGAAGGGGGGAGCCCATGCTTGAGAAGTAGCAGTGTTCCCCACCTGCTCCCCCCGAGGTGTAGTTTGTTGAACTAAGCAGTTGAGGAGCCCATGGGGTTGCTATGTTAATTCTTGCATTTTGGGGATCTTAGGTTTTCTTTCTGAGCTTGTCACTTTCTGTAATTTTGGTGTAGGGCAGGGATTAGGGTGTGGTTTAGGTGGTCGCTGATGAGGGGCTTCAATAACCTCAAACCCCATGGTAGGAAAGTGATTTGTCGTTTAGGTTTTTTTTTTTATGTTTCAGTTTTCTTTGAGGCTCTGAAAGCAGGAGGTTAGTATTTTGGAGCTAACGTGTAGTGCTCCCAACACCTGCCAGCCCCCTTCTCACAGGAAGCTGGCCTGGGGCTCAGAGCCTTTACCGCAGGAGCGCGCAGCTGGAATTTAGTAACTTTGTGCGTTTATTTCTGTGCTGCCTTTTCTTTGATGGCAAATGACACTGCTTTTCCACTTCTGATAGATTCTTTTTTTTTTAAGTGCAAATCGTTTTAAGTGCAAGGGGGTGAATCTAGGAAGTACCTGTTGGGGAGTGGAGACATGAGAAAGACAGGAAAGGCAAGGAACTCAGTAAAGAAGTCACTGTGGCGAGCAGTTGAAGCTTAACTCCCGTGAGGAACTCTGGGAGTCGTGCAGCTTGTGTGCCTCACTGAGAGCAAAGGAGATGCTGGGTGTTTGCTCCGGATTTCTCGTTAGTCAGCATTAAGGTGGCTCTTGGAGGTGTAATTCTTTGGGCCGAGCAACACTGGCAGCTGGAGAGAGCACAGGCAAGTAATGGTAGGTGTTGGCAGTGGCCTTTGTGTCCAGTTCCTGAGGGGGCACCAAGGACCTCCGAATTTATTCTAAAAAATTGTGTATTTATTCTTACATGTTTAAACTTCAGTCACCTTCCAGGTACTCTCTGTTTGATGCAATACACCTATTGAAATGCTTTTTCCACTACTCCAAACAGTTTTTGAACTTGTTGATTTTGATGCCTTTTAGTGTTTCTGCCGTTTTTGTTTCACCTCTTCCACATCGGCAAAACGTTTCCCTTTGAGGACTTTTTTCATCCAGGGAAACAAAAAAAAAGTCACTTGGTGGGGGATCTGGTAAAGAGGGAGGGTGGGACATAGGTCATGCTGTTTATGGTCAAAAACTGCTGAACATCGCAGGGTGGCGTGGGCAGGTGCGCTCCTAAATTGCCGGTCATGAAATGGGCATATACGTTGAAAGGGTCTTCAAAAAAAGTTAACTGAAGCCGAACGCAGCCTCTCACAACAACGCCAGCTGGCTACACTGATGCAGATGGGTTCCTATAACACTCACCTAGCAGGGGAAGCTTGTACTACAAGGGGCCAGCCCTCCAGAAGACAGTTCCAGTTTTTAGGGGTCCCCCCTTGTCTGCTACACTCTCAAACATGCTAAGCTTCTCCCATATCCTCATCATCTTAATAAACAGCAACTCCATCCTTTGGTGCTCAGGCCAAAAACATTGGAGTCATCCTTTACCCTTCTGTCACATCCCACATTCAAGCCATCAGCAAATCTCATTGGTTCTCCTCATTGCTTTCACTGCCACCGTCTGGCCTCACCTCCATCACCTCACAGCCTCCTAACTTCATTTGCTCCTGACACAGCCGCTGGAATGATCCATAGAAAACCGGAGTCAGATCAGGTCCCTTCTCTCTGCAAAGCCTCCCTTTTACTCGGTGTAAAGCCAAAGTCTCCACAGTGGTCCGTAGGCCCTACAGTTTGGCCTCTGTCTACCTTGTGTGTGTGTGTGTGTGTGTGTGTGCGCACACATGTGAGCTCACCCAGGTACAATTCTTTTTGTTTTTAGCCTTATGCGCGTCCAGTAGTTAAGACATTCCTTTCTTCCCCCTTCCCTTCAGTTTGGGTCATGTGACTCATTTGTAAATTAGATTCATCACAGTTTGTGTTCCACCTTTACTGCTGCATCCTGCTTGTTTTTTTTTTTAATTTTCACACAGTAAATTTATGGTGTATAAGTCTTGGTTTTGACAAATGGAGTGGTGTGTCCATACAAAACAGTTCATTGTCCTAAAAATTTCCGCATGGTTCCCCTTTGTAGACAGACCTCCCACCTTCCAGGCCCAGCAACCACTGACCAGCTTCCTCCGTGTGGTTTTGCCTCTGTGAGTGCCGTGTGCGTGAGAGTCTTACAGCGTGCAGCCTGTTCAGTCCGGTTCTCTCACTTAGCAAAATGCGTTCAAGATCATTCCATGTCATGTGAATCGGTAGTTCATTCCTCGTGTCCTTTAAAGTAAATTTATTTAAGCAAAAAAAAAAAAAAAAAACCCCAAACAAAACTGGATTGATTTAAAGAAAATATTGAACAAAAATGATGTAGGTGGTACATAGAGTTGAGAAACATCTTGAACCTGAATGACTAAGATTTGGAAATCATCAATGTGATAGAAAGACTCCAGGTAAAGGCTTTCTTTTACCTGGTACCGCTGGCAGTAATTAGCCGTGAACTCTTAGGGAAGTCAGCCCTCTGCTCCCTGTGTCTGGTAAAGTACTGGATCTAGTAGTTGCTAGCTCTGATCTCCTGAGGAAGTGGGGGTTCATGAGCTTCATTTCATGATTGTGAAATAGCTGTCACCCCTGGATTTCAGAGTTGTTAGGAGCAGCTGTTAGGAATGCTTTGTTAAACCTGGAGGCCACGAAGGAGCCAGCCAGTGGGAATGAGGTAAGCCTTCCATGCGAGGCTGCAGTTCATCAGCGCTTTTTTTTTTCTTGTTGGACTTGTCCAAAGTGTAAAATAGCAAGAGCCGCGGTGAGAGCTGTAGTGATGCCTGGGGGCTACTGGGAGGCGGTATGACAAGTCTCTGCAGGTCTCAGGCAACTTCTTTGGCTGCGGTAGTCTTTGGACTTCAGTATGCAGGCATGTGCTCAGGCAGATCTCCCCAGGGTGTCCCAGAACCTTATCGTGGTCACAGGCATATCTTGCTTTGTTGACAATGCGTGTTTGAGGGTCAGTGCATGTTTGGGAAGCTCCTCTGACCGCAGACGCTTACAGAAACCAGGAAGGGAACACCAGTGACACTTGCTTGTTTTGTTTTTATTTTCAAAGCTGGACAGACTCATAGGAATTCCTTTTAAAATCAAATTAATGGTTGCTTAAAACCCCTGACCAGGTTGCTGCTTTTATTTTTATTTTTTAAGTTGGAAATGGGGTAGTAATTGAGTTGTATTTAGGTGATGGGCTGTCAGTGTGAAATCAAAAAGGAATTTGACAGAGGGTGCAGAATTGCTGTGGTTTTTGTTTACATGTGACAGTGGTAATATTTATCTTACTTTTGACTTTTAGTGATGAATGTTATAACTATTGAAGACTATAAGAGCACATACTGGCCAAAATTGGATGGTGCCATAGATCAGCTTTTGACCCAGAGTCCTGGAGACTATATCCCCATCTCCTACGAACAGATATACAGGTGGGTGCAGGTTTCGTTTGCTGGGGTTGAGGGGGTGTGTCGGGGTACATGGTGGTTTGAATGATGGCAGTGCATATGCGTGCAGCATATAATAGAGAAGCTGTTCGTATGTTTCACACTTGTGGGCTGGAAGTTTGATTTACACTTTTTGCTTCAGAATTGGTTTTCAAATCGAGATGGAGTTAATCCCACTTGACTTCCTCCCCTTCAGCCTTCCCTGCTGCTGTATATAATGCAGAAACGATGGGGTCAGCAGAAATAGGTATGCTTAGTCTCCCAGGGAGGCCCTAGCTTCATCTGTTGATGTTCACTGACACACAGTCCTAACTCTGGTGGTTTTGTCTCCCAGCTCCTGGTAAGTGGAAGCAGCAAATTCGTGAGCAACTGGGGTGGGGTGTGAGATGAGCCCAGTCACAAGAGGAGGAAGTGCCGACTGATTGTGCACAGAGAGGTTACACTGCAGATGTGTTTGGGAGTCAGAGAAACTCTCCCCGTTAGCACTCCCTCTTCCTTATTTTGACGTTCATTAAAATGAGAGACAGGCTGCTGCTTAAGCAGTTACCATGGACTCTCAGATCATTTAGTCTGATCAAATGTATAATCGAGTACTCAAAAAGATTATTTGTTGCTGCTGGTAATACTTCTTTCATCTGAACACTGGTTGGGGCAGGGTAACTTTTTATTTGAAGTTGTGATCAGTCACTGTTTTTAGGCCCGAATGGATTGTTTGACCAGTGGCTGTGTGTCCAGAGTATGCTTTAACTTTGGGCTGAAGTAAGTGCTTCATCACTAACTTGGTTTTTCTGTGTTCTCCCCCCAACAGTTGTGTGTATAAGTGTGTATGCCAGCAGCACTCGGAACAGATGTATAGTGATCTGATTAAAAAGATTACTAATCACTTAGAGAGAGTCTCAAAGGAGCTGCAGGTAAAGAACTGATCGGTGTTTTTTGCTTCCTTGGGGTTTTCTGACTGGTTGAAATTAGCCTGTGGAGTCTATCTTTGGAAGCTTGTTAATTTGAGTGTGATATAAATTTATAAGTATTTTCTAGATGGATAGTGACCAAATCAGCTAATCTTTGTAATAGATTATTTGGAAATTTTGACATAAATTGTGGAAATTTTTACATTACCTATATTTCAGACTTTAACTGAGTCATTTATTACTGTGTGAATATTTCTTTTATTTAAAACCTTATTTTTTTTCTGTTAACTTTAGTATTTGGTGGCATTTGTAATATAAGCGTGTATATGTTAATTTTTTTTCTGAGACTTTTAAAAAATTATCTTTGAAGAGCAGTTTACCAGTTTCTAAAAGTCGCTGACATAAACAACTGAAGTCGGCATTTTGTTGATAAACCCTCTGTAGGTGACCGTCATCCTGGCTGTAAAGTCCGGGGACAGTCAGAGAAAATAACTCTGTTTAAGGAACCACCTGGCCTCTTGATGCTCACAGCACCCCTCTCTGCCTCAGTAAAGTTGCCAGTGCTTGAAGGTCAGGTACTATTTTTATGCCAGGGTCAGATCACATTTTGGTTCTGGTGTAGAAGTGGCATGATGAATACAAAAGTCACTCAGCAGTAGATTACCAGGGTCCACACCACAACTGGGAAGGGCTCTAGCAGTCCTAAATACCCAGTTTCTAGCAAGGGCTGGGGAGTGTCTGGGGCTTGAACTTCATTCCTCACTTACCTGTGTGCCGAGGTATCTTACTCCAAACTTGTCTCACTAAGTGATTTAAAAAAAAAAAAAGATATCCAGAGTATTGTTTATCATAGCCAAATACATGCTTTTCCTGTTGTTAGTGTGAAATGTTTTCTTCATCTTTTTGCCACTGATACAAAGTCTTTACTCATGTCACTCTGTTTGGTGCCGAGGCATTGCGCGTAAATCGTAGATGAAACCCAAGACCTGTGTGCTACGGCTGAGTGATTTACTAATTCTTTTTTTTTACTTGAAATAATTTTATCTTTTAAATTACAGCTGACATACAGTATTATATTAGTTTCACACGTGCACCCCAGTGATTAGACATTATGTAGCCTAACAAAGTGATCACCCTGACACAGCTGGTCCCCTCTGACACCACATAGAGTTGTTACAGTGTTGACCACATTCTCTGTGCTGTCCTGCACATCCCCGTGACTGTCCTGTAACTGCCAGTCTGTGCTTCTGATCCCCGCACTTTTGTCATTCATTCCCCCGACTATCCTCCCATCTGGCAGTTGTTAAAATGTCCTCTATCTGTACAGAGTCTCTGTTCTGCTTGTTTATTTTGTCTTTTAGATCTATTTTGTCTGTGGGGATTGCTGTCTTAGGTTTTTGTTTGTTCCCATTTTTATAAAATATCTTTTTCCATTTCTTTACTTTCAGTCTGTCTGTTCCTTTTCACCTGAAGTGAGTCTCTTGTATACATTTAAAAAGCAAAGCACTGTCACACTGTCTTGCTTGGTTCGGAATGTAAAGAGCCTTGAAACCCTTGTAATGGAGTATGTATGGCCTCCTTTCCTATCTCTGAACAAGTCCAGGAAGCACAGAGAGTCCTAACCAAGGTGAACCCAAAGAGGACCACACCAAGACACATCATAATGAAAATGCCAAGAGTAAAGACAGAGCGTCTTAAAAGCAGCAAGAGAAAAGCAGTTATATACAAGGGAGCTCCCGTAAGACTGTCAGATGATTTTTCAACAGAAACCTTGCAGGCCAGAGGGGATTGACAAGAAATACTCAAAATGATGTAAAGCAAGGACTTGTAACCAAGGTTACTCTACCCAGCAAAGCTATCATTTAGAATCGAAGGACAGATAAAGAGCTTCCCAGCCAAGAAAAAGCTAGAGGAGTTGAGTTTATCATCACCAAAACAGTTTGACGAGAAACGTTAAAGGGTATTTTTTAAGAGGAAGAAAAAAGATAAAAAATGTGAATAATAAAATGGTGATAAATACATATCTATCAACAATTGCTTTAAATGCAAATGGGTCAAATGCTCCAGTAAAAAGACATATGGAGGCTGAATGGGCAACAACTCAAGACCCTTACATGTGCTGCCCTCATCTTCGTGTGTTCTGTCTTTCTGTTTTTCTTGCAGTGTTTCTGACCTTTCTTCCCTTTCCGTAGAGGGGCGTTCTGCCCGTCTGCAGGTTTGCCCAACACTTAACTTCAGTATTCCTCATAGGCTTGCTTACTCACTTTCTCTTCTCTGCCTCTGTGTCACTTTGTGTTGCCACTATCGTCCTTAGTTTAGCACGGTAGGTGTTTGAGTGACCGTATCTAGACCGTCTTGTTCTGCCCCACTACCATTTCGGATCACTGAATTTGACGAACATAACTGGCATCCTTTACTCTTAAAACTGTCTTAAATGACACGTTCGCATTTTGATTATTGTTGTGTACGTCTGAATTTGGAGTTTACTGGAGCAGTTGTGAGACGTTTTCTCCCTAAGTAATGTTAAATTTATTACATGTGTTATTTCATTTTATCAAGTTGAGGGTATATTTTTACTTTTACCAAATAGGAAACCACTAGTAAACTTTCTTTGACATTGTATTACCCCCAGTAAACAGCGTTCAGCCAGATTTGGTTCCCAGGCCAGGACAGCAACATTGAAATGTTAGGAATAGCACCAGTAACGCTACCCGGAGTTCAGGGTTCCGAGGAGGAGACCACAAAGATGGGGGAGGGAAATGTCCCGATGTTGATTCTCAGATATGGCTGAGTACAGAATAGTTTCAGTGGGTATTCATCAGCTATTTTGATTAAAGAGAAGTTAGCTAGTCACATTTAACTCTTTCATTTTAATAAAATTAGAGTATTTTGATATCTTTCAAGTTGAATACATCTTGAGTTAAATATGATTTGATTCTAAAACCAGTTAATAATGGAAATTAATGGAAAATAAACCATAATTGGGTAATATTACTTAACTTTGCCTCACTCTTCAGAGACACTGCCAAATTGCCAACAGGACTGAGCCAGATTCTCTTGATGTTTAAAGTCAGAGCAGGGGTTGCCATTTGTGTTTTGTCCGGTGGGTGGCAGCATAACTCAGCTTGTCTTGTTACCTGGTCACTTGAAAGTTTCTGTTTTTTTAAAGGCTATTGTATCTATACCTGTTGAACTACACAGCATTAAAAAAAGAAAGCTTTCGTTCCCCCAAATATGCTTTTACTCCTTGCTAGAGTGAGGGAGATTCTAGATAATAAGAAAGTTGCCTATTATCCTTTTTACATATATTTCAAGTAAAGTAAATATTGTTGCCAGCTGGTTAAGTAACTTCACACGTGTATTCTACTGAAATTTTTTCTTAATACGTTACTTGGAGACCCATTTACTAATCCGTGCCAGAACTTACAGCAGTTGTAGCAGAGTTGTCCTCGTCTCAGAGAATTAGCCAGCGAGGAGCCCTGGGCGTCACTGTCGGCCACTGAAGGCAGGATGGTGTTTTGTCCCCGTAGGGCTTACCGAGATGCCAGGCCCCAGAGAGAGGTCTAGTGAAAGTACCCGCTCGTTGATAAAAAGCACGTTTAGTCGTATAGCTGAGATGAGATGGCTAGAACCATCTTACTTGTTCAGTTCAGACGGCATCCTGAGCGCAGAAAATGGAATTGGTGGTGAGCAGGGGAGTCAGATCACTTAAATGAAGAACAGTTATTTGTGGTAGTTTATTGTCACAGTGTACACAGTATAGTTAGAAGTTGTACTCTTTTAAATGGAACTTTGTTTTGAGACAGTTATGTCCTTAAATTGGAAAAGGTAAGGAAAAAGTTCCCTTTAAAAAATAAGCAAATAGGGTTAAGTGGTGGATTTTGCCAAGCGTTTAAGAGATGAGGTATATGGGAAAGTGTGAAGTCATCGTAGTCCTGACCGCTTTGGATATGTTCTGTGTGAAGTAGTCCTTGGACCTTTTGTGACTGCTCTGTGTCACCTAGCTGGTCGGTTTAAGACCCAGGATTAGAACCTAGATTTATCTCATTATTGTGTGGATAAGCTAAAGGAATCCAGGATCCAGGCTAGACTTCCTGCGCAGGTCACTGTGTAAGACAGTGGGGAGGTCCTGTTTCAGAATTAAGGGAAGAGGAAGTGTCCGTATCGCAGGAGTAGTAGTAACAGTGGCAGTTAACTTTGGGAGTCAGCACCCCGAAGAGAGAGGTGTCTTCTGGGCTCACTTTGACTTCTTTATTGCTCCTTTTGATGAGAAACTCATTGTTAACGATTTATAATAGGAGCATCTGATGTGTTTATTAGAGCTTGTGGCTCCTGTGGTTCGTTGACCGACTGTATGACTTACCGGTTTTGGGCAGTCTGCTGTGGGACACCACCTTCACAGCAGGAATGGGCATGCAGTGTCCGATGGATTTGCGGGAGCTCCCTTTTTACCGAGCATCTTTGTCGGCCTCAGGTGGGGCTGATGTTACTTCTGGAGCCCAACCCATCTGTCCTTTGGCAGTGTGGTGATAGCTCTGGAAGGTCATGGAATAAGCTAGTTAGACTAAAAGCATATCACACACTATTTGTTTTTGCTAAAGTTAGTTGTGTAGAGGCAGATTTTTTAGAAAGGAATTTCTAATTCGGTTCAGAAAATAATATTAAGGATCCTTGAGGGAGCATCCAGGTCCATGTTTATGGTGTCCAAAATGCCAAAATCATACCTGGTAATACAGGAATAAATATTAAAAGATTTAAATTAAAATTTGAGAATTTCCAACATTTCTGTTTGACTTTAAAAAAACCCCTTCCATTTGTCTTCTGAAATTCCCCATCTTTTTATGCACGCTGCCCACCTTCTGTACTAGGTCATTACATGCATTAATCAGAGCTATTTACAGTCTGTATATGACAGTCACTGTGTGGGTGTCTTTGCATCTGGGACTGCTAACTCTCTTTAAAGTGTCTTATTTATTTATCTTTTGAGAGAGGGGAGGATAGGGAGAGAGAGAGGGAGAGGAACATCGATCAGTCCTCTCACATGCCCCCCCGCGGGGGACTGGCCTGCCTGGAAGTGAACCTGCCACTGTGTAGTTCACAGGCCGGTGCTCAGGCTACTGAGCCACACCAGCCTGGGCTGACTCTTTAACTCGTGACGATGGGTTATATTGATTTTTTTTTCAGCGATTCTTAATTTTTGGTTAAATGCTGAATGTTGTGTATAAAAACAGCAGTAGAGATGGACATAAACAATACTTATGCCTGGAAATGGGCTCACCTCTCTTCTGTCCGGCTGTTAGGACGAAGGGCCGAGTCGTTCTCATCCGTATGTATTGAGCTGGGTTTGAGTTTCGTGGTGACTACAGGCTTTGTTGCCACCACAGGCTGTAGTAGTGGGCTGTGGCTACCCAGTTCTCGGGGGGAGTCAGGAGGACGTTTTCCGCTCCTCCTGCTCTGCTTCCCTGAGGGGCCTTCTTTGCACTCTTGCCTTCCTCGGCAGTGAGAGGATGGATGGATGGATGGATGGATGGATGGATGGATGGCTGGCTACTTGTTCGGTGGTGCAAGATGTGGGAGGCGAGGGACAGATCCTGTGGTTTTGGTTTGGGGTGCCTTTGCTCCTGCCTCAGCCGTAGGAACAGTCTGTGAGTCCGAGGCCTCGGAGGGGGCTTTGTCAGTGTTGCCATGCCCCACTTCCCCACCCCAGTTGCAGATAGCCTTTTGCTCCTCAGGTCAAGGTCTAGAGCGGGGGTTGGTAAACTGTTTCCACCAGGAGTCAGAGAGTAAATATCCTCCTGGGGTCTCAGGGTCTCGGTTGCAGCTTCTTCAGCTCAGCTGTTGCAGCATGAAAGCGGCCAGAGACGTTAATAAGTGAATGGGCTTGACTGTTCCAGTAAATGCATCTTTATGAAAACATGTGGCAGACCAGGTTTGGCCTGCAGGTTATAGTTTGGTGTCCCTCGTCTAGAGCTCAGGAGGGTTTCCTGCTCTCCCCCCATCTGCCCTCCTGTCCCCAGCACCCTGTGGCAGCCTTGCATCCAACTTGAAAGAAACGGCTTGGGAGTGAGCAGGCTTCCTGCACTTCCCTCAGCAGCAGTATGCTCATGGTTTGTAACGGTGCAGGAACCTGGGCATGAGCAGGTTTTCTGCCCCCTCTCGGTGGTAGCTGACCTTTGCTGGGGACAGTGGGCTGGAGGGTTAACGCCAGCGGTAGACAGTTTTTGCCTCAGTTCACAGAAGAGTCAAGGGTGCAGGTGGGTCTCTTACCTCTTCCCTTTAGCAAATGACTTGCTTTGTACCTGAGTAGGGTCCAGGGTTCAGGCAGCTTTTGTTCATGGCTTCCACTGGCAGCTGATCACCACCCTCTCACTCCTGGAGGACAGAGAGTGCGGGGCTTCTTCAGGTACTCCGGCCCTGTCCTCAGACCTTGGCACATCCCTTCCACTGCCTTCACTCTTCTCTCAAAGACCCAGTGGAAAGCCATGGAAAAGAGCTGGCGAGGGGTGGGCACTGCCCTTGTGCTCAGGCATTCTGTCCTCTTCATTCATACTTGGACTTTAAAGGTTCATTACAACGTGGTTTTCTTACCAGCTTTCATGGCTGTTCCCCCCCCCCACCCCCAGAGGGGAAGGAGTTCGTGTGCCCTTTCTTTCCTTAGGGGAGCTTGTCACTCTTTGGGAATCACTTCATCTAGTTGGACATTGTGTATGTAAAATACCAAGACCTCAGACTCCGATAGGTTCAAACAATAGATTACGTAGATTAACCATCCTTTTTTGTTTTAATCATAGATGTGGGACTGATGTTCTTTCTTGAATTTCTGCATTCTTAGTGGAGGGGGAACTTCACTGTTCCATTTTAATAACTTTATAATTGCTGAATTTGGTAATAGTCAAGAAATTACTAAATTTAAAGGAAAAATCCACCGATAGTCTTAGTACTAGCGTTCCAGTGTTAGTGCGTCACTGATTTCTGTATAGTTGGCAGTAAATTGTCGCTGCTGTCATGCGGCACAGGCCTCGTGTTGCGTGGTGATTGCTGCTCAGCCTTTTCTTGACTCCTCTAGCCTTCTTCCCATAGAGCTCCTGTTGCCTCTGAAGTGGCCTACGGTAGACATTTCTAAACGCTTAACAGCTGCTGGGGCAGCTGTTTGAAGAATCCCCTGAAGTTCTCATTAAAAACATAGCCTTCTGGAGAGTTTCTGAGTCAGGACTTTGGAGTGTGGCCAAGCAATCGGCAACGTTTACAGGCTCTTCGGGTGGTTGGGAGAGCAGCATTGCTGGAGATTCACTGGGCTGGGGAAGAACCGTGGAGCCTGAAGCTGGCCTCCCTCTTAAGCCAGGGGTGGTGTGCCCTCACGTTTTCGTGTAAGATTGCGTTGTTGCTGAAGCCGCCGAACACGTTTGCACCGCTGAAGCGCTAGTCTGGGTCGGAAGTGTCCGGGCCAACCTGGGAGATGTGAAGAGCAAAGCGCAGTTGCAGTGTCTAATGAAGAGGGACCGATGACCTAGACAGTAGTGTGGGCAGGCAGTTGCTCCCCTGTTGCAGAAATGTACTTGACCTGGGAGATGGTGGGGTATGACGAAGTGATGAAAACAGATACACAATGATGGAATTCCGCGTTTATTGAATACAAGGACACAAGAACAGAAGAAAATGTAGTTACCTACCAATCTTGGTGTTGCTTATTTTTCTGTAATCACATTTTTAATTTTTAATAATTTTAGTAAACATGCATTCCTTCTGTAAAGGAAGATGTGAGTGCCCTTGTAGTGTTTATTAGTTCTTCCCATTCTTTTTTCTTTCCTATTTCATTTTACATGGAAAAGTCATTATTTTATTTAAAGAAAACCAGAATGTTTCTGTGGACATAAAACACATATTCTTAATTTTGAATATTTCATTTTGGTGGGGTGGGGGTGGGGCAGGCGTAGGTAGAGGAGGGATATAAATATGAGATTGTGGAATTTATTTGTATTTTATATCTGCAGTGTCCAGTTTGGTAGCCCCTAGTCATATGTAATTATTAAAATTAAAATGAAATAAAAATTCAGGTCCTAGTTTTATTAAATGCATTTCAAGTGCTCAGTAGCATACGTGGCTAGTGGCCACCGTATTGGCCATTTCCATTATCACAGAAAGTTCTGTTGGGCAGGACCGGCCTAGCTTATAGTATATTTGTCTACTGGGTAGTAAAATGATGTAAACAAATCATGCTGTTCTAAAGTCAATATACATGTAGTTGGAGTGGCTGACCAAACTTCCTTATCTAGTTTTTGAAGTTAAGGATGACAGGCTTGTTCTCCCCTCCCTTGAAGCCTTGATTGATGAAAGCAGCAAATTCAGCCCTTCCTCTCTTACGCTGTGGCGTTTCTCACAATTTATTTACTATGCAATGGTTAACAGATTGGGTCTTCCAGACCAGGTGTCGACGTTATTTTGTTTTTATCTAATAATACACAAGGCTATTATTTAGGTCTACCATTTTAACTTTCAGTTTTTTCTTTAAAACTGTCTACAAAATGACATCCTTAGGAGGTTCCTGACTACAGCGCTGTTTGTGGTAACAAAGTTCAACAGGAAGCAATCAGAATGCACACTGATTGAACAGTGCGTTCGAACATCGCACAACACTCATGAGAACAGCTTGGGGTGGCCAGGAAGTTCGCTTAGGCTCTTTGTACAGTGGCGGTGCTAGTACTGAGTTGTCATTTGAAACAGCTTTGTTCGATTGTGTTGTGACAGCTGTCATATCAGCGCACATTTTTTAAAAAACTTACCAAAATTGGTGAATTTTTGTGCAGACATTTTAACATTGAAGATGGAAGAAGATACGCAACATTTTCGGCATATTATGCTTTATTATTTCAAGAAAGGTAAAAATGCAATTGAAACGCAAAAACAGATGTGTCCAGTGTGTAGAGGAGGTGCTGTGACTGATCGAACGTGTCCAAAGTGGTTTGCGAACTTTCTTGGCGCTGTTGACACTTTGGCCAGACAATTCTTTGCTGTGGGGCTGTCTTGCACCTTGGGAGAGATTTAGCAGCACCCCTGGCCTCTATGACATAGCCGACATAATTAAAATATGCAAATCAATAAAGTTACCGGTGAAAATGAAAAATGTCGTTTATTTTATGGAAAAAACTAAACGGACTTTTTGGCCAACCCAATATTTCTCTTTATTTTATTTTGTTTTGTTTATTTTTAGAGAGAGGGGAAGGGAGGGAGAACAAGGGAGAAGCATTGATGGCAGAGAGAAACATCCATCAGTTGCTTCTCTATGTGCCCCGACCAAACCCACAGCCTGGTGTGTGCCCTGATTGGACTCGAACCAGTGACCTTTTGCCTTGCGGGCCAATGCCCAGCCAAGTGAGCCACGCCATTCAGGGCAAGAGTAGGATTCTTCAGAGATGGTTCGAGGGCCTCTAAGGGTCCCCGAAATTCCTGCAGGGGGGCTACAAGATCAGAGCTGTTTTTCTAATACTGCTAGAATGTGGTGTGCCTTTTTTACCCTGCTGGCATTTGCTCTGATGGTACAGCAGCGGCAGTGAGTGTAGCCGCTGGAGTCTTCACTTCCACACACTCGCAGCAGAAAACAGAAGCAGAAGCATTTCACGTAAGAGCGCCGAGTCGAAGCAGTGGGAGATACTAACTGTGTTAAACGGTGACTTTGAGTAGACTTTGAAAAATGCCCTGTGCGATCAGAAGGTGGGCTGCGCACCAGAGTCCATTGATTGCGTCTGAGAAAAAGCCCTGGAGTGGTTATCTAAGTTTGGAGCTAAACTAGCTGGTCTTGCCCCCCTATAGATCACTATTTTTATTTGAAAGAATGACCGACTGACAAGCTATGGTTACTTGGACTTTGGTATTTGACAGACGTTTTCTCAAAAATGAATTAAGTCTGTCACTTCAAGGAAAATGGCTGACAGTATTTGTTCCCAGTGATGACATTTGAGCTTTGAAGTGAAAATTAGAATTATGGAAAACCTGAATCTTCCACCATGACCTCTGTCGATTCTCAGTGCCTAACTAAAAAGACTCTTCTGATTAGATAGGTGATGATATTAGCAAATGAAATGTGTTTGATGTTGTATAGTGAAAGGTGTCAACATTTGGAAGATCTGCATAATTCAGTAAGTTTATATTTCCAAATGACTCGTTCATGATGTTTTAAAATGTATGCGTAAAAGATCCATTCAAAGTAGAAGATAAACCAGTAGGTTTTAATTGCTAGAGAACAAAGAGTTCATCGATAGTTTCTGATTTTATATTGTAACTAATCTGTGAGAAACTACCACTTGTCAAGTTTCAAAGAATGTTCACAATTACCTGAAAAGGCTATTAAAGTATGCCTTCTTGCCCTGGCTGGTGTGGCTCAGTGGATTGAGTGCCGGCCTGCGAACCAAAGGGTCACCAATTCGATTCCTAGTCAGGGCATGTGCCCGGGGTATAGGCCAGGTCCCCAGTGGTCGGCGGGGAGCCTGAGAGGCAACCACACATTGATGTTCTCTCCCTCTCTCTCCTTTCCTTCCCCTCTCTCTAAAAATAAATGAATAAAATATTAAAAAACAAACAAACAGAAAAGTTCTTGGAATCTTTGATTATTTTTAAGAGTGTAAAGGATTCCTAAGATCAAAATGTGTGAGAACCACCAAATAAAAGTTTCCAAGATACATTTTTAGATCAGTTGCAGATCAGTGTGTGATTGTGTGTTAGCGTTTATGTGAAAAAGGGTATAAATGGGATACTTATTTTTTTGTATATATGTAACTTTTTTTTGGAAGGTTATAAATGACTTAAGTATTGGTTCAGCGAGGAAGGAGTGAAAGGTAAACTCTAAACCATTTTGAACTAATTTGAATTTTAAACCAGATGAATGCATTAGTCATTTTTTAAAAAAGAAATTAGAACACTCTCCCTAC
This sequence comes from Macrotus californicus, assembly GCA_007922815.1. Taxonomy (NCBI): domain Eukaryota; kingdom Metazoa; phylum Chordata; class Mammalia; order Chiroptera; family Phyllostomidae; genus Macrotus; species Macrotus californicus. Next base: position 64 of record VMDR010000780.1, on the reverse strand, counting down.
CAGCCATATTCTAAATTTTAGGGAATCAGAGTCTATTATGAAAAGTTGGAGCAACTTTGGACTA